>JADDOH010004870.1:0-157779 GCA_016648135.1 Agrypnia vestita
ATTTAATGTACTTTATGTTGCATATTGAATGCAGGTTACGCGGCTGAACTACTGTAATCCAATATGCCGGACAGCCTAGGACTCAGCTCGACAGACTTCAGTCAATGATGAATGGTGCGGCAAGACTTATATTAAAGGCGTCAAAGTTTTCGCTGATATCCTTAATGCTGAAGCAGATACATAGGCTTCGCCTGCCGGAACATGTAAATTTAAAATGTAAAAAAAAACTGTCTCTGATAGTGTACAAAAGTTTTCAAAGAAATGCACCACAATATTTGATGGACCTCTGTATCCCGGACAATATCACTGGAAGGCGGCTCACGCTGCGGTCAGCTAAATCGGAGGCACTCTGCAGGCTGGTAGTACCAAGAAGACCTGGAGGCACCAAGTTTGCGGAACCCAGCCCAGCTCTGTGGAAACAGTTGCCTCCATTGCAAACAGCTCCTCCTCGCGATCTATGGAAAATCAATAATCTTTCAAGAAGAGGCTAAAAACTCACTTCTTCAAGAAGCGTCTTTTACGCAAAAACAGCGTTATAAAAATTATCACAAACATAAACATTCGGAAAAAATATACTATGATTTTCTATAATATTCACACGTTCATAAAACGAAACGACCTTCATATTTCCTGGTCCGTTCTGAATCCTGGTGGTGCCTATTGGTAATATTTTCACATATTTTCGTATTTTGTTTTTGTGATTTTTTTTATATTATTTTTTTTTATTTATTTAAAAAAATCCTTGTTTACAAATAAAGGTACTTAATACTAAATTAACAATAAAATATAAGATAAATTACACTTTTTTTTGTTAAATTTGTGGATTATGCCACTCTACTAGGCTACGCCTGTCCCAGAGTGGCGTTATAGAACACAATTTTAATATTTTTTTGAATTCGTCAGTAATATTTATTTTCATAAGGTAGTAATTATGTATCTACAAAGTATCAAGTGCAATGTTAGTGAAAGTTGAGTGAGTCATAAGTCCAAGTGTAAATAATTGTAGAATAATTGTTTAATGTAAAAAGGGTTAAAGTTTTGTTTAAGATTATTTTTTATTTTCCTTAATTTATTTATTTATTTATATAGGTATATATTTTTATTTGTAGACATTATTATGCAATTACAGTAAGTAAATTTTCAGTTGCCGTTCTACCTTTGGAGGTAAGCCAGTTGTCTGCTAAAGCTTTTATTTTATTAATTGAGTATATTCTGATTTCCGGGAAGTCTGTTTTAAATATTTTAAATATTAGGCTTCTATTTCTTGCTGTGTTCTATATTAGCGCTGGGAAAAGTATGGATACCAAGTAGGGCGCGGATAATTAAAAATATTTGTTAAATTATAGTAGGTACAATGTACTCTTACTGTATCTTCTGTAACCGCTAAGAAATGCGTCCCCAGGTGGCGGATACAGGAAAGCTCACCTGATATGGAGAGTAGGAGGGAAGTAAAATACTTCTCTCAGACCAACAGGCAGTAGCGTCTAACGCCTAATGGACGGCTACAAACAGCGTCCGTTCCCTATGTCAAGGGTGGCTGATTTCAAAATTCACCCACCCGTCAGGCAAGCGTGGTGTTTTAATGGCAGATCCCTTCCAAATGAAATGAACCCGAATCCCAAAAATCATGGAAGGATATGGAAGAGGCCTGTATCCAGCAGTGGAGATATGAAGACCGAAGAAGAAGAGCAGAGAAGAGATACTCTTACTGTATTGTAATATAATATACTCTTAGGGTACGTACGCACAGGTCGCACCGATTAAAGCAAGGCGGCCAGAATTTTACAAGATTTGGCCTCCGAAATTGTCAGTCGATTCTACGGTTTGCTTTCAAATGGACGTTGAGGAGTTAGCTGTGCTTGTGTATTTAGTTATGCGGAAGATTTTTCATTTTTTTACAAGTTTTCGCCTTCAAAAATATTTATAATATCCATAGTTGTCGCTTACTATCTATATTTGAATATTCACTAGACGACATATCCCAAATGCCTTTTCTGGCTTTTATTTCTGTTATGAATCTTTCGGTATCGAAATGGTCGGGGGAAGACATCGCGCGTCCGTACGCACAGTGCTGGTCGTCGCGGCCAGTGCGGTCGCACTAACGTTTGTGTATGTAAATGAGTGATCTCGACCCGCCCGTGTGTCGCGCCTGTTCTCCCTGGCCGCTGGCCGTTTGTCGTTAAGTGCGTGCGGTTTTTAAAATGTTTGAACAATAACTAAAGCCATGTATTCACTAGGGGACAAATCGCGAAACATTCCGCTCGGCATGTCGCATCAACATCTACGCTCATGTTTCGGGGACAATGACGCGGCCATTTGACGTGTACACACCGGGACTCGCATATCTTGTCGCGGAAATGTCACCCGATGAGCTTATGTTGACAGCTGCGGTATCTCATTTGGCGAAAACGGGGTTCCGCGCAATTCGAAATGTTTTTTTGGGTCCCAATTTCAAATAAACGAGGTTTTACTGTAGTAAATTGAATATTATTAAAAACAAGGTCCTTTTTGCAAATAATTATTGTTTTCCAGACGTCGCTGAAATATATCGCCCTATGAGGTTATGATGATAGCCGCGTATCTGTTTATGTTAATGAGTTTATCGAAAAGTAAGAGGAGAAAAAAGAGGAGAATGCGAAATTATTTACTGAAAAGAGAAAGAAGGACGGACATTCTATGCGATGTTCGATCGATACAGCTCGATGAGTTCAAGAACGATTTCGTTTCCCCGCATTGTCATCTTGACAGATACAGCGCATGCGTATTCACTTGTAAACATACCACGTGGTACTGACGCTCCGCGGAATGTTGCAGTGAGTACGCTTGGGTACCGTGCGCATGGCAACGTTGCCACGGCACGTAGAAATGCCGCGCTATGTTGTGCGCGAGGTCGCGGAGTAGTGCACGACGTTGCAACGTCACGTAGACTCTATGCCGCGCATGCTGTTGAGGGACAATTTGTCCCCTAGTGAATACATGGCTTAAAACTCAGTGGCCGCCGCGACCTGGCCGCCTAGTGCGTACGTACCCTTACACTTCGGTACTCATTATTTGGATTGCTACGTTCTCTTGAAGGATATTAATAGTAATAATAATAATATGTCTTTATTTCAGCTAATATGAGAATAGATTCTCATCTTGCCATATTGATATATACATACAGGTATCAATAGAAAAAAACATTCAAGTAAAGTTAGGAAATAAAAGAAAAATTGTCAAAATTGAAAATAGAAAATTCATTGAACTTCATTGAAATTCCATTCATCATGATTGACACTAATCATGCAGCAGTCACTGTTGCATCGGTGGTAAATGCATTGCATTTACTCGGCCGTAAATTCTGAAAATAGTTCGGACTTTTAAGTTTGACAGGTTTGAAACTAAGCAATCAATCAGAAAGCTCTAAAACGTAAACAAATGTTAATTTATTCAACTGAATCTGGCTTTTCTCTCACCGAAAACCTCATTACAAATGAAGAAGAACGACCCGCAACTGAATGTGAATGTTGAAGGGATCCATGACAGAGCAAGAAGGCAACAACAACATGTTATGCAGGTGGGGAACGATGCATGTTCTCTTGTTTTATTAAGGCCTAAGCGTAAATTATTTGATAATACAAAATATACACCACAAAGCATATTCGAAATAAAGCACAGCAAAAATATTCCAAATACTTGAGTAATTGATGATTACTGGGAATATACAAAGACGAAGAATGAGAGTTCCATCTCCAAGATAGACACAACTAGGTCCGAAAAATGAGCGAAGTCTAGCTACACATCTAACAAAAAAACAATAGAATTACAAAAAAAACAAGAAGCTGTGATCGTGAAAAGTGAAGGCAAGCACTTTAGAGGAAAGACTAAAAACACTTTGCGCTCTAGATCCAGACTAAAAGGACCACTAGGTGTTGAGGTATAGACTAGATATAAATAGAGCACACTAAAAAAATGACAATTTTTGAAAGGTAAATGATGCGATAGATGTTGCCTTCCTTCATAGTTCAAACAAGTTTTTGATCCCTCGTTTACGAAAACTCATAGGCCTCGATGGAAACATAGGGCCGTTTTACTTTTTGCATCTAAATAACGCTGCATAAATCTTAACAAGTGACAATCTCACGATGAAGGCTCTTTATTGCGCTAATTTAATCACGCGTGATTTTCTCTGGAATAATTTTACCAAGAGCTTGAGGTGATATTATAGTAAAAAATTTAAGGCATTATATGATCTCCATGTTTCAATATTAATAAATTATGTACTTTTATAATATATTTCGGCCGCCAGTTGAGGCTGTGAGAACAGCGCTATCTAGAGTAGCGTAGCGTCTTGATAACGTTAGTAATGGACATTATTAAATAGAAAATTATGATCTTTGCTTCTTAGAATATTATACCTCATCATCACGTTGTACGTTTATACGTTTACATAGATACGTAACGATTACCGATCTACATTTACATTAATTTACATTTAATTTACATTTAATTTACTTTACGTTTACATTTTAATTTACGTTTACGTTAACGTTTACGTTTACGTTTACGTTTACGTTTACGTTTACGTTTACGTTTACGTTTACGTTTACGTTTACGTTTACGTTTACGTTTACGTTTACGTTTACGTTTACGTTTACGTTTACGTTTACGTTTACGTTTACGTTTACTTTTACGTTTACGTTTACGTTTACGTTTACGTTTACGTTTACGTTTACGTTTACGTTTACGTTTACGTTTACGTTTACGTTTACGTTTACGTTTACGTTTACGTTTACGTTTACGTTTACGTTTACGTTTACGTTTACGTTTACATTTACAACGTTTTACAAAAAATAAGTAAGAAATATTGAAAAAAAATGCAGACTTTGATGTCGCATGTCTCCATAACTATTGATATTAGGTCATGATAGCTTGAACATTTTCGACTCATAATCAAGGCAGGAATATAGCCCTGCGAGGTTATTAATGTTTTACAAATAACCCTGTATATATTTATATATATTTATTTTTTGGCTAATGTTGAATTATTTCTTCCGTATAAGGTTGCGTGTTAAGAGGGTGTATGATATTGAGGTATTGGAAATAGCAAATGGTATCAGACCATAAGACTGATTTGAAAAAGTATAAATTAAATGTATATTTCTGTCCGTTCCTTCGGTCCTTTGGATCCTCTAAAAGA
Organism: Agrypnia vestita; assembly: GCA_016648135.1. Taxonomy (NCBI): domain Eukaryota; kingdom Metazoa; phylum Arthropoda; class Insecta; order Trichoptera; family Phryganeidae; genus Agrypnia; species Agrypnia vestita. The sequence continues at coordinate 5,180 of JADDOH010004870.1, forward strand.
GTTATTTAATTATTGAAAGCCGTCCATTCCAAATGTTGATATTTTTTGTTTGAGTTGCTGCACTCGCTCCACCTCTCGACATTTTACCCTCCCAAAATTTGCGTAGGTACATCGTTAATCTTAAGGGCCTTAGCAAAACAAGGACATCTACTCCACCTAAAACCATTTCCACCAATTACTTCTCCACATACAGTTTAATAGGCTTGCACTTCATTTTTTTAGACACATAATAATGTCTTTTATAATAAATTAATTTTATGTTATAACATTTTAAAGACATTATACTCCCCATAATATGAGTCAAAAGCTCGAGCTTATGAGAGGAGTATTTATATGCCAAATTAAAGTACAAAAGCAAAAACCATTTAGATATAAAAATGTTATTATACAGAAACCATTTGAGACATGTGGGCAATGTTACAGTACATCATTGTCCAAAATCAAGGATTTGACTTCTTTCTTAAAATCTTTGTATTTTGGAATGTTCCTTTCTTGAAACTTGTTTTGCGACAACAATGTATTGTACCATTTAACTCCTAAGTATGTATAATGATGTTGTGCCATGGTGGTTCTTAAAGTTGGTATCTTTATTTGTTCCTTTGTTCTATGTCTATTACTAATACAGTCTAAGGGGTGAAATTTATTTACAAAATAATCTTTGTAAATTTGACATAGGGAGTTAGTTTTGTATATTTTTGTGTGATGGTACATTAAATTCTTGAAATATATTTATAGTAGGATAGTCATAAGGTTTTTTGAGAATCATTTTAATGATTATTTCTTGTATTATGATTAATGGCTGTACGGTGGACTTATAAGCCCCTCCCCACCCAATAATACCATACTGTAAGAGAGATTGCACCAACATGTAATACACCATTTTAATAGTACTTTTGTTTAATATATTGCGTAGATTGTAAAAAACATAGATCACTTTTCTCAATCTTTCCACGGTCAGATTGACATGGTCTTGCCATTTGACATGTTTGTCAATTGTTATTCCTAAATATTTAATATTAGACTTATGATTAAGTTTTGTACACTCAGTGTTGCGTGTTACATTACTTTTACAGTTATTACAATAAATTGTTATATTGAGATTTTTGGATACTTCTTCTTGGAGTGTGAAAAGAATGATAAATCTTTTTTTCCGAATTAAGTGACAAGTTTGTCATCAATCCATTCTTTAATGGCCTTTATGTCATGATTTACTGTAAAACTAATTTCATTCCATCTTTAATTCTCAAGAATTATTGCAGTATCATCAGCAAAAGCTATAACTTCACCATGTGAAGTTATAGCTTTTGATGATATACAGGGTGTACCAAAGCTAGCAGCAGAAACTTGGCCGAGAGATTCCTGACTATGTTATGAGCCGAAAATGTTCAAGCAACAATGACCTCATATCAATAGTTATGGAGATATGCGACGTCAAAGTTTGCATTTTTATTTCAATATTTCTGACTTATTTTTTTGCAAAAAGTCGAACTCTCATTACATTAACTTATATCCATTATGAAAAATTCATTTGCTTCAATATTACTTAAATAAAATGGAAAAAACCTCTTAAAAAATTTTTTTTTAATTTTTTGCAAGGTTTTTATCATTTTACTCGACTTGTATTAAAGCAAATTAATTTTTCGTAAACTATATAAGGGACTGTAATGATAGCTCAACTTTTTGCAAAAAATAAGTAAGAAATATTTTTTAAAAAATGCAAACTTTGATATTGCATTTCTCCATAACTATTGAGGCCATGGTTGCTTGAATATTTTAGATTCATAATATAGGCAGGAATCTACCGGCAAAGGTTCTGCTGCTAGCTCTGGTACACCCTGTATATAACTTCACATTAAAAAAATATATCATTAAATTATTATTATCAAAAGTTTTAATTTGTCTTTATCACAAATTTTCCATCAACAGTTTTAAAATATGTATTCCTTAAAGTGTGTAGCTAAACTTTTTATAATCCTACCAGCTACCTCGTGAAACCATGTGTTCACAAATTTAATAGTTTTAGAAGTAATAAATAAAACTATTAAAACGCTTATTAAGCCGGTGCTCATGTACGCAGCTGAGACGTGGGTACTAACTAAGAGGAATGAGCGAGCACTGGACGTTTTTGAAAGGAAAATTTTGAGGCGTTTTTTCGTACCGGTTCTAGAAAATGCTCATTGGCGCAGACGTTACAACAATGTAATACTCTGTTTAACACTTTGACTGCTGAAGGATTTTCTTAGACATCATCTTCGGAGCTAAAAATTTAGCCAATATTTAAAATTCTTAAGAGAATGATTTTAGGGATAATTCATTGTCATTTACCCCCATAAATCCATTAGTTCTCTCCAGGCTGTCAGCACCGCCATAAACATAAGCACTGTTTTTTCAATGACAAATGTCATGTAGTGCGTTTACACTCACCCAAAAATATATCTGGTCATATTTTTCACCAAAATAATTATTTTTCAAAAATTATTATTATTGCATATCTTATCTTATTCAGATATTTTACAATTCTCTGTAGTTACACTTCTAAATTTCGTCTGTTGGGTTATTTTTTTCGTTTATATTTTTCATATTTATATTTGATCGACATGACATAATATTTATCAAAGGCGTAGGATTTTAGGATTAGTGATAAAAAACAAAAAATTATAGAAAATATAATACATCATTTTGACATTTCAAAGTAAAGCAGTTCATATTTCAAAATGTATGAAAACGTAGTTGTAAACCATGCCGTAAAGACTGTAAATGTAAATGGTAAACAAAATAAAAAAAGAAAAAATCTGGTTGGACAGGCATTCAGGGCGAAAATAAAATGTATCTTTACATTTACAATGCACATTTTTTTCAAAATAATTTGTTTCGTTTTCTTTTTATTCGGTCTTTAGTATAAAATCTAAGAAAGTATAGCTTTATTAATAGCTAACGTCAGCTTGTTTGATTTATTACTGCCTATTAATAATTATAGCTTCTACTCTAGATCGCTTTGTGAGAACGGTTGATGCATTTTTTAATATGTATGAGAATATTAATATCGGTAACAATTTTTATGAAAAAGTCTTTGGGTCAGTTATATTTTTTATATACCACGTAAAAAATGTCTTTACTCTTAGAAGACTCTTACATACGAATAGAAAAAAAAATCACTGAAAATTGCTTTATTACGGAAAAGTTATCATTACACAATGAAAAGTGTTTTTTCCGTAAAAATTGGAAAATACAATATTTACATAAAAATATAATAATAACAAACAAAAATTTAAAAAAACAACACGCAAATCTTCCTGTGTGAACGAACTTTATGTTCATAAACGGAAGGAACGCAAAAAAAGGGAAAGAAAATGACCCAACTATACGACGTATTGTCTAGCACCAACCCTCAGGTATAGAATGCCGATAGGCGTTTTCAGCACACAGCGAATGTTTTTGAGAACGCCTATAGGTGTTTTCAGCACTGGACGTGTTAAGGAGCTAAACGTCACCAAATTTATAAAACTGGGAAAACTTTGGTGGCTGGGTCATGTGGAGAGAATGACCGAGTATCAATCACCAAATTTCTTGCTGAACCCATGAACGATAGGGCGAAGGAGCTTAGGAAGGTCAAAATTAAGATGGAGCGATAATGTTCTCAAAGATATATTTCTGAACTGGAAGGAGCTGGCACAAAACCGAGATGAGTGGAGGAAGACTCTTAAGGAGGCCAAGACCCACCAGGAGTTGTAGTGCCAAGAGTTAAAAAAAAATATATAGAAATAATTTTAAAAAAATTTGATGTAATAAACACTAAAGAATTCCTTGACAATATTTAAAAAAAGAACAGAATTATTCATATTTGAAAGTTTACATTTAAAAAATTTTAAGTGACTAGGAAGGAACCCTCGGTGTAAGAAGCCAGCGTCATACCCACTGGGCTACGAGAGCCGCCCATATGTTTAAAGAATGTACTTTTTTACATATAAATGGTCTACACCTACTTGACGCTACGTATATTCGTATTTATATACTAAGTGTGAAACACACGCATTATTGCAGTCTTTCAAAGACGCTTTGTTAATTTCAATATAGTATGTTGAGGTAGAGAAGTGTTAGCATCCTTATATATTTCAACTCTTTATTATATAGACATTGAGATTAAGTTTTTAAAATCTTTTCAATTGTGAAAATTTTTAAGCCAAATACATATTGGAATACACAACTAATATAAAAAGGTAAAAAGCAAGTTAGAGGGTCGCCGAGGGGCTTGTAGGAGACAGATGTCTCGGCTGCAAAACATACAAGTGGACATGTATAAGAAACGTGGAGGAACTATTCCAGGCAGCGCAGGACAGAGAGACCTGCACTAGAGTGATCAGGGGGACCTGATAGGGTATACAGAGAAGAAAAAAATATTGGAGAACAACCCTGTTTCAACAATCGAAGAGTGTGCATGAGAAGATATACGAAAGTAGACGAAGCAGAATGGTCTACCATAATAGAAGATTGTGGAGTTCTATCCTCTCTGCGTACCCGGCATCAAAATTGCATGGTGGTTAGTAAGTTCTTCATCTTCTTCAACTTTATTTAGACTCAAGTGTCTGTTTGTGTAGGAGTTTCCTCTTGTGATGCTGAATTCCAGCTATCTCTCCATTGCTTCGGGGTCTCCCTGGTGGACGCGGTCCATCTGGTACGCCATGGTAATCTTGTTGAACTCATTCTCTGTACGTGTTGGTACCTGTATCATCGATAGTGTCGCACCCATCTGGCCATATCTTGAACCTCGCAGACCTCCCGGATTACTGTATTCCTTAAGCGATCATGCAGTCTTCCCAGTCATAGCACAGTTAGTAAGTTAATTAATTCAATATATTACCACATAACTTCTCATTTTTCTCTATCGCCGGAACGTGTCCTACAGTTTAGGAAACATTGTTAATATAATTATTTCCATATTTTTCAGTGGGAATTTTTTTTTTGAAATACAAGTGTGAACATGGAATACGTGTCATATCAATATTCAAACTAAACTAAATGCTTGTGCTATGAAAATAGAACTAACTTGTTGGTATCCTGAAATGGGGCTTGAACCACTGATCACCAAATCACTAGGCGAGCGTGATGACCATTACACCAACAGGCTACTCAAATAAACTTTTAATACTTTTGTAGTTTTATATTATGCAATAAATAATAAACAATAACTACAAGGCCATTCGGATGTACGATTTTACATTTCTGAAGCGTAATTAATTTGAATATACACATTTAATTCCATGTGAAATGAGTAATAAATAATCAGTTTCTTCATACGAGCCATTCGCTGTACTCAGAGCACTTAGCAATCTTGCCATTGTTTATGTTTTGACTCCAGTACAACTGAACTTTATTTTGCGCAATGATGCTAATAATAGCATATTAGATAAGTGCATAGTCGATAAATTTGCACATAATATAAGTTCACAATACGGTATTTAAAGAATAAGGAAATTGGAAAAATTTCAACATGATCTCATGAAGAAACATGGTGGGGGTCGTGAAAGGATGATGGTGCAGTTTTATCTTATTTTATCCACTAATTATTTTATAAATAACAACAATTCTTCAATTTTACCCCAATGTTTGTATTTAGTTATTAATGGCTCTCTAAAGAATTTCAGGTGTACATTGATGCAATAAATTTTGCACACTTGCTGGTCTTGGCGACATTTTTATACATGGACAATGTCAGCATTCTATTTCATATACTCAAGTTGTTTGACGGTTAGTTGATAATTAATCCGAGAAAGCCAATGTGTCTGAAAATAAATTACACTTTGTCATAATCGTATAATAACGACGCATGTGATTTTTCTCAAGTTTGCAGGAGAGCGGTTTGAAGTTACATAAAGATACTTTATGTCATAGCTCGATAACTACAAAAGATTTTTCTTTGAAACTTGGGTTAGTTTTTTAAAGTTGATACCTTTCAAACCTCAAATATAGTCAGCGCAGTACAACGACGTTTTTACACATGCTGCATTGCTCTACGATCGCAAATTAGAACCGTCGTTATACCGACTTCGTGTAACGACCGTTAAATTAATGAGAAAAAATACGCTTTTTATACACCATTAGATGGTTTCTTTTTCTCACTTTTTAACGATCCAAAAAAGTCAATATGAAATTTTTTGCACATCCGTCATTGTTCTACGATCATACAACTTGTTAGATGAGCAGATGTGAGGAAACTTTATGTAGATTCAATTGACCAATCAATAAAATTCAATCTTTTGTATTAGGTCCTTACATATGAAATTGGCGTTTAGTATGGGAGGAACATAAAGCCGATTTTTTTTTATTATAATATATTTATTTAATCAAAGTATGTACCATTGCTATCTATGCACTTTTGCCATCTCATAGGTAGTTCATCGATCCCTTTACTAAAAAAACCATTCGGACGGGAATCAATAAAATCTTTGAAGGCGGTTTGGACTGCCCCATCGGAGTTGAATTTTTTCCTTTGCAAGATGTTATCCAAATTTCGAAAAAAATGGTAATCTGTTGGGTCAAGGTCCGGAAAGTACGTGTGGTGGATGTCTTAGACATTCCAATTGAAGCTCCTCTAATTTGGTAGCCGTCTGTTGTGCAGTGTGTGGTCTAGCGTTATCATGAAGCAGCAGTGGCCTAGAGCGATTAACCAGCCTCGGTTGTTTAGCAGCTAGCTTTTCCATCATGGTTTGCAGTTGCTGACAATAGACATCTGCCGTAATCGTCTGGCCAGATTTAAGAAAGCTGTAGTGAACGACACCAGCACTAGTCCACCAAACGCTCACAAGTAACTTTTTTGGAGTCAATTTTCGCTTGGGGCATGGTTTGGCTGGTTCGGCAGGGTTCAGCCATTGCAATGAGCGCTTCCGATTATCGTACAGGATCCACTTTTCATCACAGGTAATGATTCGATTTAAAATCCCTTCATTATTGTGCCGGTTGAGTAATGCAACGCAGCAGTCAACGCGCGTTTGTTGATTTGCTTCACTCAATTCGTGAGGTACCCACCTTTCAAGCTTTTTCACCTTACCAATTTGCTTCAAGTGGATTAAAACAGTTTTATCACTAACACCGCAGCCTGCAGCTAACTCGGATGTGGTTTGCGATGGATCCGCTTCCACAATAGCCTTCAATTCTTCATTATCAACTTTGGTCTCCGGCCGTCCACGGGGCTTGTTCTGCAGGTCGAAATTTCCAGAACGAAAACGTTGGAACCAAAAACGCACTGTGTTTTCTTTTGCGGCACCGTCGCCATACACATCATTAATCCTTCGAGCCGTTTCTGCAGCACTGGTGCCACGGTGGAACTCGTACTCGTAAATAACGTGATATTTCAAGTTTTTCATTTTGTAAACTGAGTGACGCAAAGAAAAAAACAATTCAGGAAAAAAAAATGAATTATAATTTTCAAAACACAAATACATGAGTAAATAGCTGTATAAATTTGGATTTGGAATTCCTAACCAAAGAGAAAATATTTGAGATCAAATTTGTCAGTATGACAAAACGCCAATTTCATACGTGAGGACCTAATATAAGTGAAACAGATGAAGAGGTTTACTCATTCTCGGAGTTATAGAAGATCTTAGAATTAGATCTTACCTAATCCCAAATCCTCAGTTGTACAGAATTCTTCCAGTGACATAGGCATATGGCCATATACTGAACTAAGCAATATTGCTGTGTCTGTATCTTGACAGTTATTGTATAATATTGTAATGCCACCAATTTACGTTTTAAATTTGACAGGTTTGAAATTAATGAATTCGATCAATTAGAAAGCTGATTATTCATAATTGTGAATAATTTAATAATATTTAGAGCTTTCTGATTGATTGGATTCGTTCATTTCATTCAAACTTAAAATATGAAAATTGGCGACATTACAATGTTATACATAACTGTCAAAAAACAGAAATAGCAATATTGTTCAGTTCAGAATACGGCCGACAGTCTAATAATTTAAATAAATAACCAAAATATCGTAAAAAATGTTTTGTTCACTTAAAATTATTTTATTTTTTTGTTTAGTTGATATAACACACTTTACATTTTATAATATTTTATGATTTTTCGAAATAGAGATGTGAACACGGAATATGTGTCACATCAATATTCTTACTATTTTCAAACTAAGCTAAACGCTTGTGCTATGAAAATGGGACTAACTTGCTGGTCTGGAGTGAGGTTCGAACCTGCGACTTTTGGATCACGAGACAAGAGTCTTTAACCACAAGACCAACAAGCTACTTGTTACACAAATTCATTTTATTGGTATCTATAATCTCTTGCTCACCTAGTTTCATTTTGTGATGTGTATTTATCATTTTTATTATTACGATGTGCTTGTTGGTCTAATGATAGGACTCTCGCCCTTTCAGGTATTCGGGGGTTTGAGATTCGTTACAAGAAACTACCTACCAGGTCAGTATAGGTATACTGCAGGAGCGTGCGATGAGAACAAGAATCATGACTTTAATTTAAACATACATTTATTTGGAAAAAAAATTTTAATATTTATGTGGCAGAATATAATGAAATATTAATATGGTAATTATTGTGACAGGAATATTATAAGATTACATCTCTTATTTCGGTTTCTTTTCAAAATATATGCTTCATGTTCTCACCGCACGCCTCTGGTATACTGTTAGTTGTCAACATAAGAAATGTCTGTTGTTTTTCAAATTATAAAATGTGCACCAAAGTAAAACAAAATGGTAAAGGCTACATACTCGTGTACTTTATTCGAAAGAAAATTTTCTGTCATATAAGATATTGTGTTTTTATGTCAGATTTATTATTATATTTAATTATAGGCCTTCAAAATGGAATGTCAAATAGACAAAAGTGGCCACTTTTGACACCTACTTCTGTTTGAATGACGAATTCTTCAGGTAAAAACCGCACAAGTTATAAAATATTTAAAATATTGAAGTGGCATTTATACACATTTTCCATTCATTAATAACTCTTACCTAATCCAGTAGTGGTGTGGTGTTTGTATAAACAATAATTAAGTAAAATACTTTGTATATTCTTTCCTTGTTTTACACAAACGAAAATATTTATGTATATGTACATACATATATTCATTAGGGTAAGTAGTCAGCTGTTTGGGATAATTTTTGACGTGTAAAGGCAATTGAAACAAACAAAAGTTAAAGTTCATTAAAATATATATATGTATATTTTCCACATAAAACATTTTTATAAAATAATGTTAATAAATGCAATTAAAGTGAAAAAAAAACATAAAAAGACTCAAGCTCTTCTAAGTAGTAACTAAAACTAATTTACAAACGATAATAATATATTAAGGCTATTTTTTAATAAAATTGACACATTTCTCATAAAATAATTATGTATTACAAAACACATAAAATTTAGCAAAAATAAAAACCATAAGAAGTCTAATATCTACTGGAGAGTTTTTTATATTGATATTAGTTATCAAAGAAAGTTCTTGCCAAATTATTTAAATCAATAAAAAATATGTTAACGCAACCAATATAAAAGATAATCCCATCTATTCTCAAGATAGCAATATAACAACACTCATGTCTTGCCTGCTATTATATAACATTATCACTTCGTCGAGTTTGACTGATGTCTAGACATTTCTCATAGAAACTTAACGCGTATGTATTGTGTCTTACTAATATAACGATCTTGTTATAATAAGAATAAGTGTTAATTTACTTTTAGATATAAAAATATCATACATAACTAATTAAAAATTAAAACAAAAGAAATATTATATTGGTTAATAAGCCAAACATATTTAAATTATTATTAAACAAATGATATGATGCATTCTTGTTCCACTAGCTGATCTATTTCAGCGTGGGATAACATTAATATTAAATTGTTAATTAAGATAAATGTGAAGAAAAAGCATTGTAACTTAATGGGAAAAAACTCAGAACTATTCAACAAAAAGAAATACACAAAAAAAAATTTAACCTTTCCTTTAAACCTCATTAATTGCTTGAAAAAATATCTAGTACAAGAAAAAATATTTCTTCGTACGCAAGAATTGAAAAACAATTGTAATGTTATGTCATAATAAAATATTTGATAAGAAAATTTGTTATCTAATATTTACAGTAATTTCAAAAAATATAATGTACGTACATTGTACTTCAAAAACGAAGTCTTATCACTCTTAAAATTGGGTTATCTCGCATTATCTAACATCACAGTCCAGGAGAGTGTACTTGGCGAACCAGATTGAAAGATAATTAATTATAATTATTGTATAAAATGTTCACATATTATGATTACTCATTTTCTTCCATCTGAACCGCCAGGTTTATATCACATTGTGTTCACAATCTGATCGAAACAATTGGCCACAAACTGCTCCTTTTCTCCGAGCTTTCGTCTTGTGCCGCAACCCTTGTCATCTGAGTCTCCATCATCATACTCACTGCTCTGCAAGACTTCTTGCAAGGCCTCCAGAGACTCGGAGGTAAATTTTTTCCCTCTCAGATGAGTCACGACAGAAGCGTCTCCATGGAAGCCAGAAGTCATGAGACCCGGTGGGATACTAAGAGTTATATCTGAGATAAAGCCCCTTTCAACCGACATCGTGATGCGCAGCTCTTGGCTATCTTGCTCTTTAGATATAAAATCGTTATCTGTCAGTAAGTTAGACGGGACTGTAAAGGATCTGCTCACGTCAAAGGTGGGAGTTCTCCCAAACCTCCATTCCCAGCTGCACAGTTGTTCGCGAATTTTGGTAATACCTAGGACAACACAAAAGATATATTAAAAATTATGTTTTACTAGCTGTAACCCGTCAAAAATGACGGGACATCGGATCGCGACTTTGCTAAGCCCTAGTATACATTTATAATATATTTTTGGCGGTTCACGGAGAGGCGACCGTAGCATAATGTGTGAAGCGGCCGGTTTGGGTTTGGTGGCCCGGGATTCAAGCCTCACCTCCAGCCGTTAAATTTGTTTTTTTGTCTTGAATTGTAACGAAATTATGGACATTACGTGAAGTTACGGGGACAGACAGACGGATGGAGAGACGGAGAGACGGACAGACAGCGAAATTATTATTTTTGATAATTTCTTGCAGAAGAGAATCTAACTGAAATTATTACTGGCCTGGACAAAGTTATCCAATTTGAGACCAGATCATATCCCCAAATGGCACCCTGACAATTGTGGGCAAGACAACTACACGCCGGCAATCACATGCAGACATTTGCGCGCATTACAAACCCGACAACAGCACCCAGACAATTACACGCCGATAATAGCGCACAAAACAAAATTAAAAATAATTTTAAAAAAAGATTTTTTAACCTAGCCTATATTCCATAATAATTATGGTAATTTTGTGAAACAATCAATGAAAAAGTTTATCTCCAATAATGGAACACATTAAAGAAAAAACTTTGTTGAAAACTGTTATATTTCATCAAGGTAACGGAAGTTATTTTTTCCCTGTCAATATACATGTTGTGCTACAATGATTGAATCGAATATTAAAGAAATGAAATTATAGTTTATATCCGTTATATTAACAATGCTTTAAATTTAATTGAGTACTATTTACTTTTCAGCTTTGTGAAACACTCTAAAATGAAATACATGGGAATTAATGTCCTCATTTACTCTTGTATTGTGCGTTATTATCAGGACACAATACATTAAGAATATCATTTTAAGCGGTAGTGCACCATGAAGATACAAAGTGTGAAATGATTAATAGCCCATTGTGCATAAGGACGTTCTTAAATATTTGCACGCAATTTAAATTAAATACAAATTAGAGTTATAAAATATTTCTTGCTCTATCTTATCCCGAGCTGACGAGAGTCACGCATAGGTCAGTTATTATCGCATAGACTTTGTGACTCGGCTATTCCATAAACTTGTATTAATATTATTTTTTAATTAGAGATTACATTAAATTTAGAGTTAATTATATTTGCAAATTCTTGATAAAACTTTGAAAGTATAACAGTGGAAAAAAATATTTTCATCAAACAGAAACATAAAATAATTATAAATGCTAAACGATCCGGCAAATGTTAAATATTATATACTGATAAGAGGACTTATCTTCTTATACAAAAAGAAGACTATAATAAAATATTTTACATTAATAATTAACTAACAGAAAAAACAACATACTGGTGATTACAGGCATCACGCATAAGATTAAAACACCAAGAAAATAAATAATAAACCAAAGGAAGTGGAAAACGAATGAGAAGGGCTGAAAAAGAGAAACGGGTGTTTAATAGGAACAATGCCCGTGAAATAATAATCCAAGGAATGATATTTGTGCAAGCCTTCTCGTTTATTATTAATATGATGTATACCAGATGAAAAATTAAGGTAGTTGTACTTTATCATAATTAGTACATACATATATATAAACAATTTTATAAAAATTGACTACTTGATCCAAATGTCATAAAAACCATATTAATTCTCTTATCCTTCCATTTTCAACAATTTACATTAAAATTGCCGTAACTCTTTAAGTTCCCGCAACTTAATATTTTACAGATAATCATTTGCAACTAGACGTTACTTAAAATTATATTTTATTTCTTTTTAAATAATTTCTTAAACACAATTTGGCCATATATTTTTTGCCAAGCAGTAAAATTTAGATTTGCACAATTTTTTGTTGTAAACAAATTTCTGTTCAGTTGAAAGAAATGTAGAAAACAAAACCTCCATATTTTAGATATAATAGAAACTTTAAAAGAATACATGAAACAAGTTACTATTTTATTTAATGCTGCACAAGGTAAATTTTACAAACATAATTTATTTCAAACTCTTAATATGTACATTTACATATTTATTTTTATTTTAAATCAAATAGATTGTGGATTTTGACAGACTGAAATCTATTTGGCACCAAGTTATTTTTTCATCTTTGTTTATTGAAAGTTATGTCATAATACCATAAACAAAAAACAGGTGACAAAGCAGTCAACGGGTGATCCTGTGTTTACATTGTACATGATGATTCTTTTATCCATCTATGAGAACAAAATAAGCAAATAAAATAATCACTGGACCTTACCAGGAAACCATTCCTCAGAGGGATTAACATACTGGAAACCTCTCTGCTGAGAGATAAGTTGGAGTCCACCATCGGCGATGTGGAGTGCTGGGGTGCGAAGGAACTCCCAACCTATGGCCGTCTGGAGCCCATCAACAGTCACGCGAGAGTTTTCCTCGCACAGGTTAGTTACCGGTGAGCGAACAGACTCCGTAGCCTTAGTTGTTATCCCGGACTGCAAAAAATATAAAATTAGAAAAGAAGTAATAAATCTTGGAAATGACTGACTTTCTTAAGTGGGGTATGATTATAAATAACATTTAGCAACCTGTGTTCAGTAATTGTTTAATGTTTGTGTTTGTGTATCCAAGGTGTACGAAATTGGCATCTGTGAGAAGGGATGGGAAAAAATTTAAAATGTGAAGCGCCAGGCGCCGATAAATCGTCATCTGGGGGGTGACTTTTCTCAGAACGAAGCGATAGTGGGTCAGTCAAAAAAAAATAGATGACGTACAGTTTTTGCGAACTACGCCCTCAGCTGGCGTGGGAACACTATTTTGAACATGGTTCCCACATTCCTCACTGGCTGATAGTTTGCACATACATGATTTGGCCGTTTTCACACCGGGATAAATAATGAGATACATACCCGCTTGCTTGGGGTGTTTACGTAGATTAATTAAAGATTCCAGGAGTACACAATTAAATTACACAAGGGCAAGTTAGAATTTATTGATAAGAAAGGTAGCCGACTAGTTGATAGAAATAAACATTGTTTATATACATATTGTTCATTTTATACTGTTACAATTTATCATATATTGTAAAAGCCCAATAGGGCATTGATTAATAAATAAATAAAAATTAAATTAAATAAATAATTATAATGACGATAATGATAAGTTGAGTTTAATTTAAATTATGTATTATAATGTGTAATGATTATAAGATTAAAATTTAAATTATGTAGTATGTTATGTGTTACGATTATAAGAATTTTTATGATGGTCTTCGTTGTAATAATTACTGTAATTTTAGGTGTAATAATTATAAGAAAATTATTATTGTAATATGTACATAGTTGTAATATCCACTGTACTTAGATATAAGTGACTTCTTTCCAAAATTTGGCCTACATTCGTCTAGGCCGAATATTTAGATCGGGTTTCAAAAGGGGCTGGCCGATCTGTTACAACCAATGTACAGTCCCAAATCATTGGCGCCACCGGGAGACCCAATCAGACGTGAGATAAGAAACGCCCTACAGCGCGGCGTGAGCATCCCAAACGGAGGTGATATAATGCCCGACGCAGTCCTAGAGCAGTGAGCAGTACGTCGGAGAGTTTTGAGAGAAGAGGACAGTTGGTAGAGGAGTCAGCAGGGTAGTTAGTTGGGAGAGTCTGCAAGGGACAGTCTGCAAAGGCAGTCTGCAAGAAAGTCTGCAGAGCTACGTAACTGTATACTGAATCTTTGAAGTATTATAGAAGCTGTATTTTACACAGATAAAATGCTGACTGGAAAAACCATCCTTCCATTGTTTACAGTATTCACACAATGAATATTGAAACACTGTGCCTTTGAAATGAAGTCATGAACATAAATTAACATTTTGTTTACTGAATTTAAAAGACATACATTATGCAAAAAGATATTACTTTGTACAATCAAATAGACTATTTTTACCAGTTGTTCACTTCCATAAGATGCATGAATAATAAATGAAAATGTGAGTCGAAATAGAAAATAACTAAGTTGGTTAACCTGATCACCTGTCGATGAGAGATTCTGTTACTCTCGAAACTTAAGTATAGAGGTAACAAATGTTTTAATGTTTTTCACCTAATTTAATGATTATCATGAATAATTTCTACAACATTAACGCCAAATCACAGAATATTTTATCTAGTTCGCTTGTATTATCACCTTTTGGAAAATACTTATGAAAATTAATTTTAAAGCATAAAGTGTACAATTTTGACCAAGAGTGTAGAAAGATATGTATATATATATATATACTATTTAATGTACATATAATCAAAATTTACACTTTGTCTATAACAAATACAATCTACAGCCGTGTAAGAAATGATCAATACGTTCTTGACTCCCGCGGCGAGGACACACTCCCGAAGACACTGTGAAACGACTCCAGCAAAACATCAAGAATCGTATATCTACACATCCATACGATTGATATAAAATATCCGTTATTTAAATATCTAAATATGTCAGGCGCGAGCAGTGAGTACATTGGAACATGACTTTTACGTAAATAAAATATTTATGTGATATATTAGAATCTGAATAATATGATAGTAATTGTGATAGGAATTTTACAACGTATATCTTTTATTTTTATTTTTTTCAAAATACATATATGCTTATGTAAATGTCATGCTTCAATGTTCTCACTGCTCGCCCCTGAAACATATCGAAAGAATGTAATATAAACATAAAATTAATGTCATTGTCCAATATAGTTTACAATTATTTATTTATTTTAAAACTGTTACATTCCTCTATACATAATATAAATTATTCAAATATATGGTTGAGTAAGTGAGCACCAGGCCAGAATTAAAAGAAATGTGTCATTGTGTGGAAAACATTAAAGTAGCGAGATGAAATGATTACTTTAAAATACCTATGTACATAGATTATTTAATGTGTACCATTCGAATAATTGTTTTTACCACCATAAGTGTTTACCATTCGAATCATTTCAAGAAAATATTATCAAAAATATCCATCAGTTACCGTACATATTTTGTCAATAAGCTTCATAATTATTAGCATATAAAGAATATTTCTTAAGTCTATTCCCTTAATGCAATCGGGATCTAAAAAATTGTGTAGGTTTTTTAATTGTCAGATATAAAATAACACCAAATAAAAATTTGATGATTTGTGAACACACACATTTATTAACTGTTTATATTTTATTTTTTGTGATTGACTAACCCCATCGGATAGTCAAAAAATATCTGGGTCGCAAGAGGATCCCTTTTATCTGAGATCGTAGACAGATAGAGGTAAATGAATTCAATTAAAAATTGAGAAAAACTAAAAAAATAACAAGGTCAGTACTGTGTTACTATAATATTATGTAAAATGTACACAATTTAGACTCAATAATTTTCACATTACAAATATTTGAGCGAAGCAGAATAAACTCGAATGGTATGCGCTAGTGTGAAATCTTGATTGCTTATTCTGTATGGAATTTCTAGATTGACATGACTATTTTCAGCATGCATCACATATCATGCATAAGCCATAGTTTTAAAATTTCCCTTTTACTGTCAAAAAATAAGACAAGATGTCATATTGTTTGTACCGTATTTACTGTTTTTAAACAAGAAAATAGATTTTTTTTAAATGTATAATACATTATGATGTAAATAAAAATTCTAAAAGTGTTTTTAAATAACATGTGAGAAAATTTATTGTGATACAGAATAACGACAGACGTTAAACATTATTTTTCGCAATTAAAGTTTATAGTTTTTTCATCAATATTTTTCTTGAGACCATGGACACGCTGAGGTAATTCATATTGCTGAGCCGATATGAGAATCAACATAGAGTAAAAAATTTATGTTTGCTTGATAACGTTTTTACTATTTTTTAAGATTCTACTAATCCAATGCTTCTATATTATTTTATTTGTCACAGCAGTGCCCGAGAATGAGAGACAAATATTAATCATATTTTACTTTATTACAGTACTATCCGAAAAGAAGAGATTTTTTAAATCGAAATCAAACCAACACAAACGTTAAGTATCATGAACCGAGCAAACGTTAAGTATCATGAACGTAGCAGAGGAAAGATCACAAGCAAACAAAACTAAACAAGCTGCTGAGGAAACAGAGACAAGACATGCTAAATTACAATTGCAGAGAGATAAAAGACAAAGCAACAAGACCACTGAAGAGACGAATGAAATTATTGTTGTCAAAACGAATGTTTAGCACTGAGACAACAATAATGCTATCTCAATGCAAACCCCCAACAGGCAGAATAAATATTGACATAATTCGTGTGATTTTTCAGTCACTCTAAAGATAAGTAAGCAATAAAAAAAGCCGAGATAAACATTCACAGTCTGGACACGCTAACAGAGCATGAGCCTCCTAAATATAGGCTTTTATCAGAACAGTGTATAGATACAAAATCACCCATAAAACAGACATGTTGTGAACATTTTACAATAAAACATTTAATATACAGTTATCACTCTCTATAACGAAATCCAAGGGACCGGGCAATTTATTTCGTTATAAAAAGCGAGGAACAAAATTAACTTGTATCCGTGTAACTATTGTATTACACTAGTTAATTAAAACTATATTTATTAAATCTCGATCTAGAGTCATCTTTGTGAATTTAATGAATGAACGAATAATAAAATAATATTAATGAATGAATAAAAAATTTCTATCAATTTGGCCGCATTCAAAACGTGTTTGATGCTGAGTGGATCGGAGGTTCCTCTGTTTTTTCTCCTCGTCTTCTTGATCCTGTTCTTCTGTAACAGTTTTCAAGATTTCCTCATCGGTCGTCTCAGCTGTTGTGGCCAGACCCTCATCCACTGCAGTGAAGCTCTTCAGCTCTTCGGCACTCACTTAGCGGCAGATCCTGTGGCTGGTCATATTCTAGTTTTATGGAGCAGTCAGATTGTAACCATGCATGGCGAAAATAATACTGAATAGTTGTTGCTATCATCTCTTTCTAGGCTTTGTTCAGAAAAACCCATGCGTCCAGTGTATTATTAGAGACCTTGTCATCCAAGATGATTTTGTTCAGTTTTTAATAACACTTGATCGGTTAGTGGCAAAGCACTTGTCGTGTTGGCAGGGAAAAAAGTAGCTTGATATTCTGAAGATTTGGGTTGATTAGGTGAGCGAAACAGTTGTCCACCAGCAGTAGGATTTTTCTCCCCTTCAGATAGTATCCCATCTTCGCACTGCCCCTCCAAAAAGTTAGGATGTCATCCATGCGGACTTTTTGGCCTTTTAGGTGACCGGTAACTTGAAATTCTCAAATCTGCGTGGATTTTTTAACTTTCCCATAACTATTAATTTTATTTTTCTGTGCGATTCATGTTGATGTATAATTAATTAATTTAACGTAAAACAAAGTAATTTCGACTTTATTTAACACCAACAAGCTACTCAAATATTATTAATTTATTAGTGCACATAAATGTACCCATTGTTAATTATAACATATATTGGATAATTTACATTTTAGACAGTCTAAATTGATACAGATACATAAGGGATGATAACATCACACTTCAAATCGTAATTCAATAATCAGTTCCAATTCAATAACCAATATTTGCCAGTTTTTGAATTGAGCATCTATATAATTGGCAGGTACTCGATTAAAGATGGTAGATGATACATTAATTATATATTGATTGTATTATTTGAATGTATCTACTTATATTTTATTAATTACATCTACATGTTTCAGAAAAACCTTTCCATCGTCAGGATGTTTTATGAAACACCAGGTTTTTCCAAAACATGTAGGTGTAATAAATAAAATATAAGTAGATACACACAAGTAATACAATCAATATTAAAAAATGTCAATCGACAATGTTGCTGGATCAATTGAAAAAACATTATTTATATTACTGGAACACTAATTTCAAGTGAACAAATTTGTGGTCTCGCTACACTCCGCTTCCCGTTACACACATTTCCGCTACAATGCGTACTCTGCGCATGCACAACTTCCATTACAATAAAAAATTACCCAAAATGCGCCAAAAGACGATAACTTCAAAAATGATTAGTGTTTAACAAACCTCATGCTTAGCCAAGGCTTGACTCAGATTCAATTTGTTGACATTCACAAGCAATGTGCAGTGGTGATAGGCTGATGGGCGCCCCAGCTTAGCGGCTGTACCAGACACCTGCTAAACTTTAAGTTAAGAAAAAAATTCCAATCGAGTCAGTGGGGTGTAATTAATAAAAATTGAATCAACGCAAACAGTCAATGAACCCAATACATACTTAATGTGTTAACTCCAATATAATAATTAAGTATTCATATATTATGATCAAAGGTCATTATCGAAATACCGATAATAGGTTTCATTAGTATACAAAAGAAAAAATATCTAAAATACTTATAAGACCAGGGGAGCATCTATTCCGTCTGATAGGCGGATATAACCAAAGCAGAAAGTCAAAGGTGGAGAAAAAAAGATCAATAAATCGAACTGTACATAATAAATATGTAAAACCAATAGATGTCCTTTGTTAGTAAACTACATCTAAGCTAATCATCACAATAATAAAATATTTTAATTAAACAAACAAATATGTTAGGTTCAAAGAGAATTAATTTTAAAAAGGATACTTTATATTTTTGCTTCACAACAATATCGTCTCTTTCGTTAATCTCAGCATTCAGCCCAAACTCTCTAAAGAGAGCCCTCGTTATTAATTCCAGGTTATACTTTCTGTTATAACGTTCTTTGGTGGAAAAAAATGAGAGGTTAAGGTTTCCTTTATCGTGATAAACAGTTCCTCCTCCGCTGTTACGCCTCGCAAGCGGTATTCCATTCTCTGCTAAAAAAGGGATGTTGGCTTCTACCCACGGATTCTGGTGCCTTCCGATAACAACGCACGGATCATTTTGCCATGCCATCAGAATGTGATGATTTGAAAAATCATGGTTCTTGTACAGCCAGTCTTCTAGTGCTAGATTGGTGAAGATGTCAGTGGACTGTGATATAAACACAGACTTCTTTATGCCTTCTTCTGCCGAAGTGGTCTCACTTTGGGCAGTGGAAAGTGACCTAGCGGCGACGGCCAGAGACGAAGAACTGGTGCGCCGAGCTAAACCCACCACAAAGCAACTCATACCCATACAACTTTTTCGCATCAACTGTGCCATATTGAAATGCTCGAGGTCACTTGGTTCGGAAAAACTTATCTTATGTGAAATGTGTCAATTTATATGAGAAATCAGTCTATTATTACCAAATGAGGCAGTAAGGAATCCTACAATTAATAAGTCTTTTCAACACTTGAGTCTTTCTAGTATGCTGGGAAACCCTTAATGGGTTCGACAGCAGTTGGCTTTCGTGTCGGCTGAGGACAGGGAGATCAGATACTCGTGAAGGGCGATGGTCTGATGCAGCCACTTCCAAGTCTGGTGTAGGGAATTAATTCTGTATCTGATTCCCAAACAGTCCCGACAGTCTCTTGGCATTCCTTTTTGCATCGGCCCGGTACTAAACAAAATTTCCGAAAGATTAATAAAAAAAGTAACAAATACAACACTCGAAACACAGTTATGAGAATATTGTTATCTAATGACAATATAATTTAAACTGTAATAGCACACACGGCACAGAACTCGACTTTCAACTGAAATGTGAGCAAATTACCTTCGCGCTCCCCATTATATTAGCTCGCTGCCAGATAACGAGCTGCGGTGGGGGGCCGACCAGAGCGACAGAGGGCAAGGAAGTTCACCAGCTGCACTCTCACCGAGTGATAACACCACCGAGGGGACTAACAATTTTCTATTCCAGCGATAAGTCGTTTTGTGCACGTGATATTGAGAGCACGTTTTCGTTATTATTTAGATATACGTATACCAAATCGCTAAAATAACATAGAAAAGAGAAAATAATTACGAAAAGCCCACGAAATACCAAAAGTCAGCTGACCAGCACCATTGTGCCCACACCACATTGTACCATAATAAAAAAAAATCTTAATTTAATTTTATGGCTTTTAACTTTAACATCATCGCTATTAGGTTCCTTATTTACAAAAAATGTTTCTGAACATAGGTACGTTGCAAAACTAGAAAATATTTTAAATTACAATATTTTATAGTTTTGCAGTGTGATCAGAAATATTTTATGTCCTAAAAGACATTCCCGTTTTATGTAGACTGGACATGTCGTGAATCTCCATAATCTCCAATGTCAATTATCATAAAACATAACATTTTTATTTTTTAAATATTTGAAAAAAAATCTGCTAAATTGAGTAATAAATCTTCAAAAAATATTTTAAAATATCAAACATACAAATTGTCGTATTCTATTAGAAAAATGCTTTAGTATTCAAATCGCACCCATATTCTCGAGCAATTGTAATCTTAATCATAAAAAATAGTAAATATTAATCAAATGTTTCGATCAGTTGATTTCTTTATATTTTTTAATGCCCACAATGTTATTTCGTAATAGCGAAAAGATTTTTCCTAATGAATCATTTAATTACGAAAATTAAGATGTGACGACTACTTTTATCGAATTAAACATTGGAGAACATTCACTGACAAAACCAAACTGGGTGGTTTTGTATAATATACATTCCAGCGACCGTCTGTTGTTGTACGGAAAACTCATACGAGTATAACTATTCATAAGGCTACGAAATATCCTATCAATAAATATATACTTCGTCGTACACTTTGCGTTTGCTCAGTCCATTTTAGAGTATAGTATAGTTGGCTGGGGTGGAACCTTTAAGTCTAATATACTACCAGTGAAAATTAGCCATTCAATAAAATTAAATATCAGTTCAGGGAGTAATTATCAGAGTGATTTTGAGGAAACCTTCAATATTCCCAACGAGGGAACTTTTCAACATTTTTAACATCCTAAATATCTGCGATACTTCAAATTATTATAAATTATATATAAAAATCCTAAATATTCAAAAATTTGCGATACTTCAAATTCACAAAATGTACTTCAATAATAATACATTAGGTTGTTTTAGTAATAGACCGAGATCAGCTGAAAATATTGCATGGGTCGGTGGATACGAAATCGCTATCAAACCAATATTCGACATGCAAAGGTCAATAATAAAAAAAATAGGATTAGGGCAAAGTTTTATATTAAATGTTAGACAACAAGATATTGTAAAAAATATAATATTTATTTTGTTACATTATTGTTTCAAATCAGAATTGCCAATCAATTCTCCTACGCCGCTTAAATCTTCATCACTAGAAGAATCTGATGATTCACTATCGGAATGTCCTACTCTGATTACAAGTCCATCAGTGAAATTATCCAGTTTTGGTTCGAGTTCTATATATTTTTTCTCATGTTGTCGCGTCTTTCTCCAAACGTCACTGAACATGTCAAGAGTAATAGACTAGGTTCTTTTTTAAATAACTCTTCTACAACTTTTAAGTTAAACTTAACATTTTGTGAAGCAACTTTACTTTTAATAATAAATATCCCACAGTAACTCTATCTATAGGGCAGTAGGCGCAGTACACTGTGTCCGTGATCTTCCATGATTTTATCAAGCATAAATTCTTGTTGGTTTGGCTTACATTTTTTTATAATATCGTATAGGATCGGTTTTGTGTTTTTTCTGGATAGGATATTATACTTGTCCAATCAAAATAACATGTCAACTTTTCTTGAATTAAATGTGGGCACTGGATCCGGTAGGTACTACGTTGTGGTATGATGCGTTATCGAGTACTGAGACTGAGTGAGCCTGCAACTTTGGTAGAAGCTTTTCTCTGATCCATTTTTGATAGTTATTTGCATTCATATTACTGTGATAATCTCCAGATTGCTTTTTATTAGGATACATTAGCAAAGAACTTGGCATGAATCCTTGTTCTGAACAGGTATGAACGATAACCAACATATCCCCCTTAGAAATTGGTACTTTGCAACCTTTGCTCGTATCGTCGAACTAAGATCGTGGCAACGTGTATGAGCTGTGAATGTAAAATTCATTCGTATGTACTATAGGTCTACATTGTGATCTATATTGTTTTAGTTTGAAAAGATATGAAGTTCTTTTGAGTCTGATGTGACTTTTTTCAATCAATATTTTTTTATTATTTTGTGTCTTTCTCCATCTAAAACCTAGGCTGTGAATGATCTTTCTTGGTGAAAAAATGCCACCCTCAAAGTGTATACTATCTTTCAAAACTTCTAATAACTTTTCAAATTCGGAAATGCATGTTGAACTAGATGGAAATTGTAGATAGTTCGCCAGATGACTTATTGGTCAAAGCTGTCCACTGTAGATTTTTGTGATAAACTTGGTCGCTTATTACCCGGTGTACTGAAAACAACTTGTACAGTCGACGATGATGTGGATACTGTTGGCTCTAGTTCCTTTGAGGATGAAGGCTGTGGTTTTGATGTTGATGCTTTAACGGTTGCTGTAACTTATTTGCGTCACAAATAACTCGCTGAACACTTATCTTAGAAATACTAGTCGCAATTATATAATATATTATTAACACGATTATGTACAATTTAATTAAATAAATAAAAATAAAAATTTAGGCGCAATTGAAGATCTTAAATTAAATGTTTTGAATTTGCAAAAACATATTTGCCGCAACTTAAAAGAGCAACATAACTCTGCTTCACAAGTTGACATTTTTTGATTTTTCTTTTGCTTTAATTTCATAGATATACTATCATAGAATATGCTTGTAAAATTATAAAGCGAAATTCTAAATATTTGTCTAGTTGTAGCTTGGAACAAATAAATTGCCGCCGCAGTGATTACGTCCATTTCGAGTGCTTCGCCAGGCAGCAATGAGTCATGCGCTAATGTGTGACCGCCTATTGGACGTTGGCCCATCTTGGCGCTTGGCCGTAGTTGACCAACACCACCTGGTGTTGGGTTGACCCAATGTCAATTGGGGCTTTATAGGCCCTGCACACATTGGGCCAACCTCAGCAGAGCGCTAACGTTGTCCAACCTCGCTCTATGGCCAACGGCGATCATTCATATTTATTATTATTAACACTTTAAAACATTATAATCTCATTATCTAAAAATCAGAACGTCATTCTAGAAAACAACAACCTAGCGGGACAAATTGATAACTCAAAACCAATCAATATGATATTTGTAAATGTTATTTCAAAATGTCAACCCACTTCCTCAACTTCAGTTGTCCGAACTAGAAGTCATGTGCGCCTCATGATTTGTCTCGCGCGATAAAGTCACACTGCACCTCATTTGTCCCGGTGTCACGGGAAGTTCCCATCAAATTCAAATACCTCGTATACTCGTATTTGAATATCACGTCAGGTTGACGCGCGTGCGCTTCCCGATTCGTCTCGCGTGAAAACGTCATACTATATTACCTTATCTATGCTTCACACTTCACCGCATTTGAGGTGGGACACCTCAATACCTCATTTTGAAATTTGAGGGGCTCATTCAAACTCATTTGAAAGTCGTGTCCTAATAACACTAAAGGTACAGATACACATGCTTCTTTACTGGCATGCTAATGAGCATGCCACTAATAAGCACGCCCTAACAACTGTACACACTTGCTCATTACTGGCATGCTTATTAGTGGCATGCTCATAAATAAGCATGCCCAAAGCTAACAATCAAACACACATGCTTATTAGTGGCATGCTCTTGTCATAGAATAGAGACGCTCTTGTTCAAAATGGAAACATTGCAAACTGAAATAGAAAATTCAAGTGAACCAATACCATCAAAAAAGTTCCCGAGTTTCCATCCGCACATTTTTGATTTTAGTTTATATAATTTTTATTGTAAGATTTGAATCATTCATGCCTATTAATAAAGTTTCGTAAACATTATTTCTCACTATATTATTTTTACACAACGGTGACCGAGTATTCCGCAGACATTCGTGATTCCTATAATAAGTCACGAAAAGTAATGTTTGAGAAGATCGCATCGATAATACTAGCCGCGAAGCCCGCGAATGACATAAGCATGCTCATAAATAAGCAAGTCTGTTCACACATGCTCCAAAGATACCCCTTCTCTATGGTGAATGACAGTGGCATGCTTATAAATCAACCGGCGGTTGATTTTTGAGCATGCCACTAGGTGGCATGCTCATTTCTAGCAATGTGCGTACACACATGCCACTAATAAGCATGCCACTGTCAAAGTCGATACTGCGCATGCTCACGTGCCACTAAAGAAGCATGTGTATCAGACGCCTAATGATTCCTTGTGTGCTCGAAAAACCGACAATTTCGCCAACCTCCGCCAAAACCACCTGTACACATTAGGCCAACCTTACATTGGACCAACCTCAGCCAATGTGTACAGGGCCCTTTAGTCGCACACAAAACGGACGCAACAATGTGGTACCTACTATTATATTATCTTATATATGTGTGGTACCTACCTGAATGTAATATAAAATTTATTGCCGTTGTTAAAAATTATTGATATCAAATATTGTTTTTTTTCTAATAATCTGGAAATCGTGGAAATCTGGTGACGTTCACTTCTTGACGTTTGAGCCGCTTCGTTTTGAAATTATTCGTTACAGTGTAGGGAGTGTGGTACAATTTCACTGAGTTAATGATACGCAACTTATATTTCTATCAAATTTATTCATAGCTATCAACTTGCATTATGCCTTCTTTACCGATAATATCTTTAACCCGAAGAGAAACATTTAGCGCCTGTCATAGACTTCACAGGTGAATTCTGATTATTTTTTTATGTAAATATTATCATCTATTTATTTTTGTATACATTTTGGCGATTATTTTCAAGTGTGTATTATACAATTTCTTATTATTTTTAGTTGAAATTTGCATTCTCCTACAAATTTAATCAAAACTACATACCTCACTCTAAAATTGTCTATTTTTTTTTGTTTATTAACATTAATATTTACCATTCATTATGTAAGTAATTTTATCAACTTATTTTTTCTAAATAAAGGAAATGAAATCTGTTTTTTGTAACTATTCTTTTGTTCACATGTAAAAATATTTACTAACAAATTTACATAATTGGTTTTACCTAACGTTGCAACAATGCACTTTTTAAAAATATAACAATGACATTTAAATTTATGAAGACCAGTAATCTTCATAAAAGTTATTTTATATTTTATTAAATAACTCATCTGAATACCTAGACTAACTTTGTTCGACTTATGAACAAATTCAACTTGCAAATGAACTCTCAGAACAGAGTTTGTGCAGAAGATTTACTGAATTAACATAACATTATTTAAATCAAAAACCTAATCCCGAGCTCTAAATCTAAAACGTCGCAATGAATATTACAGAAATATATTAGCCGTGCAGAAATTTGAACCAGATTTCTTATTTGCACGGTTTTAATAAGTTCATTTGACCTGTATCAAATGAAATGAATTTTTAATATCCAATATAAATTTTACAGAAGGTAAGTCAGAAATATTGGAAAAAACGTGTGAACTTTGATGGCGCTTGTCTTAATTGTTAACATTTTTAATATTTTGTATTTAAAATTGAATGAAGAAGACTTCTCCAAAAAGTTTTTACGAATAGTTATGTGACAACCTGTATATTATTAACAATTAAATTGAATAAAAATTAAATGAAAGACGAATGTAACTGTGTTGTATTCCTGTCAATATACCACCCCCTATATAATGAATAAAATATTTTGTTTCCAGTGTCCATCTAAGTGATGAAGAAAACAAAGAAATCTTTGGGAAATGCAATAATCCTAATGGGCATGGACATAATTATGTCGGTGAGTGAATTTAACTTCACGAATTATTATTTATTTTAATTATATATGGGTAGTATTTTAAAAGACACATAGTTGACTCTTTAGAAATCCTAGGAGCGTGTTCTAGTATTCCATAGACATGTTATTAAATTTTATTTTATTGAAAAACATATTCTTCAATTTTCATTTTCTAATATACCATGATATATTTTACAATATCCGATATACCAATATGGATGAGTTTGCTGATGGAAAAGAGCCAACATGCAAGCCCAACATTTAAAAAAAAATTCTATTTTCTGATACAATCCTCCATTGCTGCCATTTTACATTATTCAAGATATTTTTTGCATGGTTTCTGGTTATCATCGGTGGAAATATTTATGAATACGAAAAGTAAATTTTTGTTTTAAACAATGTACAATAATAAATCTAGATTTTGTAGTTTAATATATGTTTTATCTTACTTTGTAATACGCACACACAATGAGTTATCAAATTACAACTATAGTTTCGATAGGAGCAGTCCCTCTCATCATCAGGTACATACTTTAAATTATAATGTTGCACCACAAAGTATCTGCCAAATCTTTCAATGATACTAGATTTTGTAGTTTGTATTGAAGGTATACATTAAGATTCTTATTTCTGGTATATATTATAAACAATTATGATTATGGAAAATATTTTAAACAAGTTTGCAACACTATCATGCTATTTCTATTTTAATTGGGGTAATGTAAATATCACTTGATACAAAAAATTTCCCATCAACAACCATCAATGATGTATAACCGTTCTACTTTTCGCAATAATTAAAATACACATTGAATTCAAAGCACTTTGATAATTAAGAATGATAAGAATAAGCGTTTAACTTAATTTAAAAATAGTAAGAATATTGATGACACATCTCTATTTCAAAAAAAAATTATAGAAGTCTTAGAGACAAAGCTATTTATATGCAAAAGATGTATGCAAGTCTTTATAGTGTGGCCGGTACTGGCTTGCTTAAATGATCTAATAATTGAATTAAAGTACGGCAGATAAATAACATATACATATACCACTTTCAAAAATTTGATGTGTGGATGTTCTTAGGGTGGAATTGGCGAACATTGCAATGTATAAAATGATCACTTAAGCCCTGTGGCCACCCTATAAAGACTTACATACATGTTTCCCATATAAATACATACATATTTCCCATATATATAAATAACTGTCTCTATAAGAATTCAGTTTCAGTGCAGATAAATCTGCATTTATTGGTCACATGATTATTACATGCTTAATATGTACATATTATACATTATTAAATAAACACAAGCATAAAGCAGTGCGTAGAAAGCCTCTCAGTTACCTACCTTGCTATTTTTTCTTTTTTCTTTTTACGATTCAACAGGCCGGGAGGCCCAATTACAGAAGCGAAATACATCACAAAACACCCAGGCTTGAATAAATCACACATTAAATTGTGATCTCACCGGGAATCGAACCCGGAACCCTCGGTGTGAGAAGCCAGTCTCATACCCACTGCGCTACGAGGGCCGCCGTATATCTTAATCAAATGTTATTCTCTCAAATGATTTAATTTAAACTTACGACACATTTGTAAAATATTATTGTCACATTTTAATAATGCTCTTTTTTTCTCTAATATTGGGTTATCGCATTTTGATAACAGAGAGCACTAGTTAATTTTTGAGGTTCTAGAGTTATTTGTATCTATGGTATATTGCTGTCATTTGACAGTTCCAAAAACACTGTGTTAAGTTTTGGAGATTTTAGAAGAAGGGTAAGATGGAAGACTCAGTTGCATTTTCGGCATATTTTTCTGTTCACTTTTGTAAAGGGAAGAATGTGCATCAAGCTTGTGCAACATTGTGTAAAGTTTAGAGTATCAGTAATGCTTTATAATAACTTCATTGCCAATGATGGTTTACAAAATTTTGTGCTTATGATTTTGATCTAACGACACTCTTCGGTTAAGGAGGTACGCCAAGTTTGTCTCAATGAATTAATCAAGTCAAACCCATGTAACACAACATGTAATATTGCAAAAACATTGAACATCCATTACTCAGTGTTCACGACCACCTGAAAAAGCTGGGATATCTAACAAAAAAACTTGACATTTGGGTCCTCGTGAACACAAAGAAATTCTTTTTACAGGGCATAAACTACAATACACAATTAACCTTTGATGTGCCGCGGAGCAGCAGATATTTACGCTGTGTGCCACACTAAATAATGCATGAAAGCGGTATTTTTACTTGATTGTTTTTTATTAAATTCATGGTTAGATGCCACTAATTTATAAAAAAAAAATTCTTAAAGATATGTAACTAAGGTTTTTATAAGTACTTGTTTATCACATTACCACTGTAAATTTTTAAACTATAACAATTTCTTTCGACTTGTCATACTAACTAAGTATTGCCTTACCCAAGGACAATAATTATAAAATAAAATACTGAACTTACGTTGGTTTATTTTGTTTTATTTCATATTTCGATAGATTTTACAGCCGAAGGTACAAAAACAATGTAATATAAAATTAATAAACTGAATGAAAATTTTGAATGATTTGAAAATGAGCATCATTGCGAGTGCGGATTCTCACTCAATGGGGTAAGGTGATTGGAACACAAATTTAGAGTGAACCATGATTTATTGAAAAGATACTTTCCAAAATCATAATTTACAAAACAAAGTCTTTCATATGATACGCAATAAATGTGAAATAAAAAGATATCAATAACCGAAAACTAGACTCGCGCAGTACCAATGGACACAGAACTTTTATGGGAATTTATTCAAAGATTTATGTCATTTTTGAAAAAGTCTTCAAACCATTGCAAAATTACAAAATAAACAACAATTTATACACCTTTATCAGCAATTACTTCAATAAACAGTATAAAACCACACACCTTTAGAAAAAATGGCTCACTTTTAGTTCATTCTAAGAATGAATTTTAACTTTTTTACACTATTCTGATTAGTTAAGAACCTTCATTTTCAATAAGAATACACGCGAAGGGATTTTCAACTTTATTTCATAATATTATAATAGATAAACGGAAAAAATGCACGCGGGCATAGGAGCGCGGACCCGCGATGCGTAGTATCAAAGGTTAAACGTAAGGAAAACAATCCTTTTTTAAAGCGACTAATAACTGGTGATGGGAAATGGATTGATTACAACAGTCTGGTGCAAACAGTCTTGGTCCCGATATAATGGTACTCCTATCTTTCTATTCTGTGGGTACTCCTCAAACAACATTGAAAGCAGAGATTCATTAAGAAGGTTGTGCTCTCAGTGCAGCGGAATTTTCAAGATGTTATGTTTTTCAACTTCCTACCAAGGAACCAAACAATCAATTCAATCGTGTACTGTTGACAATTGGACTATTTGAACGAATCCATCATTCAGAAACTTTCAGAACTGGTTAGCCTTTCCTCTCCGATGCTGTAAACTAAGTTGAAATTGCCTCTAGTGATGTGAATATCTCTGTAAATATACTTAACACAGAGTTCATATTTTAGGCATTTCTCCGTAATATATTGATATATTGGATAAAAAATTACACTCTGTAATGTACAGCTGTAAAAAAATGCAATAAAAAATGTTTTCTTGAAGAAAATAATTTTTCAATATGTGTATGTATTATACAGGGCTATTTGTAAAACATTAATAACCTCGCAGGACTATACTCCTGCCTTGATTATGAGTCGAAAATGTTCAAGCTATTATGACCTAATATCAATAGTTAAGGAGATATGCGACGTCAAAGTTTGCATTTTTTTTTCGATATTTCTGACTTATTTTTTGTAAAACGTTGGACTATCATTACAGTAACTTATATCGAGTATGAAAAATTCATTCCCTTTAATACAAGTCAAATAAAAAAATAAAAACCTTCGAATTCCAATTGGAAAACATTCCAATTGGAATTTTTTCAGGGTTTTAGTTATTTTATTTAACTTGTATTGAAACAAATGACTTTTTCGTAATTGATATTAGTTACTATAATGATAGTCCAACGTTTTACAAAAAATAAGTCAGAAATATTGAAAAAAAAATGCAAACTTTGATGTCGCATATCTCCTTGTCTCTCTCCGTATCTCCATATCGCATAACTATTGATATTATGTCATAATAGCTTGAACATTTTCGACTCATAATCAAGGCAGGAGTATAGTCCTGCGACGTTATTAATGTTTTACAAATAACCCTGTATATAGTTGGGGTCTGGTGTGGGGAGCACAATGCACAGAGTGTGCTGCTTAGTATGCAGGGCGCATGCTGCTGGATTTTCAATTTACACTCTGGCCGAGTTAGACGTGTATTTATGCTGTCATTCGTGACAACCAAAGTTTTTTCTCATTTTTAGCACTTTAAAACAATATTTGATACATTTATTCACTTATATATACATATTAACTATTATATTAATGATTTACATAATTATTGATTTACATAAGTAATAAATGTAAAATATTCATATTCATCCAACTTAAGTCTACATGTATGCTAAGTTTATCGGAAAGGTTAATCATAATCGTAATCCATCACACAGTGTGAGGTCACGCACAACTTGTTGGAGATAGGATAGATAGCCATACCCAACATATTGTAAATCAGCACCTTGTTCAATTTTTTGCCGAAAAAGACAGGTCCTTCTATGTACATGAAATTATGGAGCTCACTAATGGATTGCAAAATACGTATTATTAAACAAAACTGACAATCATCCTTATTCTGAACTAAGCAATATTGATATTTCAGGTATCTTGACAGCTATTGTATAACATTGTGACACTGTTTTTTTAATGTTTTATTTCATTATTCATAATTTTGAATAACATAAGATTTGTTTACGCGTTAGAACTTTCTGATTGATTGAATTCATTAATTTCAAACATGTCAAACTTAAAACATCGAAATTGGCGGCAATAATACATACCTATCAAGATTGGGATAAGATTTGGCATCTCAATATTGCTATTTTCAGAATAGCACAGATTGCACAATAACACACAATAACACAGAATATGTCTTTGGTTGATCTTTGTTCTTTATGTAAATGATGTACAAAATTGTTAGATGTTAATGACATCTTTTTATTTTTATGTTTAGTTCTGGTCACAGTGAGAGGCCCCGTGGATGATAAAACAGGAATGGTGATGAATATTAGCGATTTAAAGAAGTACATGGAAAAAGCAATATCTGTACCCTTGGATCATAAAAATTTGGACCTCGATGTTCCATATTTCAAAAATGTTGTGAGTACATCAAATTATTTATATTCGTGTATATTTTGATTCATGTATATTTATGTGAGACAAGTGGCTTTATGTAATATTTAATAAATTATATACATATTATATACAAAAACATATTGTGAAACTCAATTTTAGCGATTGTGGAAATAA
The DNA here is from genome assembly GCA_016648135.1 of Agrypnia vestita. NCBI lineage: Eukaryota > Metazoa > Arthropoda > Insecta > Trichoptera > Phryganeidae > Agrypnia > Agrypnia vestita. The sequence goes on from JADDOH010004870.1 coordinate 37,184, forward strand.
TGTCGTCCTGGCCAAAACATCACATTTATATTTCTCTAATAAAAATCAATATAAATCTTGCTTTTTTACTTCTGATACAATAATCCTCCTTAGTTATTCAACATCATAAATCAAACCAAAGAGAGTTCAATACTTTTCAATATGCTTAGAACCTCTTCATTGTCTGGCAATATTGTATTTCTAGGAATGAATTGTCCTAGTTTCAACAGTTGAATTTAAAAAAAAAACCTGAGTTCTGTGTGTATCAATTTAAGGGTTATGTGTAGTCAGAGGCGCAAAAAAATAGACATTTTCATGTTTTTTTTTTTGAACGGTTGTGTAATGTTTTGATTCAATACATAATACCAACGTTTTACACTATATTTTAAGTAACTAAACCGAAAATTTCAAATAAAATTATTAATACTGGACCACGATAGAAGCTCGATTCGTGACCCCTGTCTTGCAAATAGTGCCTTGCGGTGACCATCAGTGCTTCTTAGTGGTTTATCTAAATTTAATAAAACAAAAAAAATTAATAGTTCAATAGTTTATCTTGTGCTTAATCAAAGCTTTTTAATTTTTTTCAAATTAAGCAAAATGGCAGTCTTTGAAAGCTTAATTATGAATTTTGAGGGAAAAAATCACTTGTTTATTATTTATAAAAAAAAAGTTTAACTCAAAATAAAAAATTCTTTGATTAAGCCCAAGTTTTCAATGCCTAAAATATGATGTTTAAATTTCATTTCAATCCGTTGAGTAGTTTTTGAAATATCGTGGTCACTGTTTTTGAAAATGTTAGTTTGAGAAAAACGTGTTTAAAGTTTTATACATAAATAATTAATACAAATAAAATTTAAAAAATTACTTACGTAGAGTCGTTTATTTCTGGTACATATAATAGATCTTCTGCCGATGTGTAAGCATCCAAAATGTCTATTTGTTTTTGTCTACGTCTCATTCTGCCTTCTCGAGTGACCTGATTTGCACGTTGGTCAGCAATCTTTATGCGCTCTATATTGAGTTTTTCAGCATACCGGTGTGCATTAGGCCCACAATTTAATCCTATTGCATCGGCAATCATTAATATTCCTTGCGTACCTTTATGACGTCTCATTATAAATTTTTGAAAATGATTATAATACACGCACAACTATCTATCGACTGCTGGGTTTCACTGCCACTGAAATACTAACACTAAATCAAATCTCAATTAGCCTAATGCGTCTTATGTCTGAAAGTAGATGTATAAAAGAAATTTCGTACATTATTCTTAGAATTACTCAGGTAAAAACCACGTTCCCCAGCAGCCGCCCGTTTGTTAGCCCGGCCGGCTCTACTGCCGTCCGCGTGTCAGTACGGGCGGCAGTAGAGGGGCCTTACAATTATCGTTGGATATCTTTAAAACTAATGACCAGATCGAGTTGATATTTTCACACAATATTTTTGAAACATTTTACTTAAAGAAAATACAAAAAAAAATCGATTTTTTGAAAATTCTGACTACACGTAACCCCTTAATGATTTAAATATTGCAGTAAGTTTGCATCTTTGTGTTGGATCGACCAACAACAATACCTCTTATGTAATTATGAATGGTAATTGAAAGGTTTCAAGAATTTTATCTTTTTAATTTTTAACCCGGTCTACCTTGAATATGCCACCTCTTTTTAAAATACATAATATATATAGAAACCTTTGATGACAATATATCAGAGTTTTGCCACTTCATTGTACGCATTCAGACACTAGTAACATGCACACATGAAAAATCAGAAACTGTTTCAAATGTAAGAATATTAAATAATAACTTTTTCAAAATATTCACAATTTCTTTAGCTTTTTACCAAAACCAATTGATAATCTGAACACGTAATTTGATTTTGGATGTTTGCGCTCCATACATCTCTGCTGAGCAGCAATACGGCTTCTCAATTTTCTTCGTTCAGTTCGGTCCCATTGTATGCCAAAAATATATTTTTAGGATGATATTAAAACCGTGTTTCGGTCTGAGCTCGTATAAACAAAATGTTTATTTGAAACACTTGATAAGATGTAGTGTAAAAGTGATTAACTAAATCAATAAAAAAAGATTAGTATTATAGTGTTCTTTACCACATTTTTAGATATCTACAACGGAAAATTTGGCAATATTTATTTGGGACCGTCTGATTTCACAAATGAACAAACCTCAACTCTTATACGAAGTGAAAATTTTGGAAACGGAAAAAAATCATGTGACTTATCGCGGAGAAGCAACTTCCAACCATTTTCAGCGTGATCGAGAGCTGACCCGCAGTTCTGGAAATAATATTTCATCCGATTCTGACTGAGAAGCAGAGCATCAGGAAACGTGATTTAGGACATTATGAAGTTTCTTTAAGCACATTGACTTTTCCATTTATATGTTTGATAATTGTATTCATGACTCATTTAATATATATAGATAAATAAGTTTCTGAATCTTCCTTTTATATTTTTTTACAAATATTTTTACAGTGTTTAATAGATAATTAATATTTTAAGACTTCCAATTTAAACATGTATTCAGCAAAACCTTATATTAGTGAAATTGCTATGTGTATCAAATAATTAATTTTAAATGTGTGCACCAAGTGAAATATAGTGCAAATTTTTTTATCAATTAAAATTTGAAATCGGTAATGTAAATATTGCGCAATCTATTCCATAATAAAATGACTATAATAACTATTTATATTCTTTATTTTGTTGTTTTAGTACAATAATATGTAACAATATTATTTAATTATTTATATTAGAACTTACATTACAAAAGTATGGCTTTCTCACTAGAAAAATAAATCACATTTTATACAGTGGAAATAATTTAACCAAAAATATTTTTTATTTTTGTGTTAAAAAGCTCGATATATATCGATGTCGTGATAATGAAAATGGCTGAGATAGAAATTTTAAACATTTTTTTGGACTACGGTAGACTCCTGATTATCAATTATCCCGGGATGAAGTGAAAAACATTCCTGGATAATCAATTTCACTGTTAATCTGAAAACATTGAAAAATTGACCAAACATACAAAACAATTGCAAACATCACGCACTATGCGGGCTTTCTGTCCAAAAATCATACACATGTTTTAAATACTTTTCTTGCATAATTATTATTTAATTCACAAAAAAGAAAATAGAATCACTCAGAGAAATAAAAGTGAAGTAAAGAGGAACGTATTTGCCTTTCTTGAAGAAGTCTACTTGGAGTATTTCTTTGTTTAATTTTTTCAGTGAGAATTTCGCAATCCTGCTGCCCAAGGCAGTCAAGAAGTGATTCTGCATAATTTAAACTGATACCACGGTTGATTTTTCTGAAGAAATCATCTCATAACCCTCTCAATCATTATTTTGCACAGTACAATTCATCGACCATTAAAAAATTATTTAATATTTCATCATCGGCTACACTATCATCTGAATATCCAATCACTTACTGATCGCCCTGTACTCGCTAATTCGTTGCGAATTTGATAACAATTGTACTTCCTGATTATCTTTAAATTTGAGAATTCTTCACTTCCAATCTAGTTTCATTAACGTTGAAAAATTGCTCCAGCATAAGAATTACGACTTCTATGAATGCTCGAAACTTGATGAATTCTCATCGCTTAGTTGTTTGTCTTGAACGGTGGGTGGTCAGATGCTGTTGCTCTTTTTAAACCACATTTACCATCCCAGAAGTCGGGCTAAAATCACCATGAGACTTTAACTCGTCATAAAAAATATTTTCTTTGGCTACGCAAATAAAAAAAAACTCTGGTACCCCTAAGGCCCGGTTGTTTCAAGTTCGATCAAAGTAAGCGGTCGATAAAAGCATAGATTTTTACGAAAACGGATCGTCTGATTGGTGGAGAACGTAAAATTTCAGTTTAAACTCTACGCTTACTTTGATCGAATTTGAAACAACCGGGCCTAAGAATTGTTGTCGAGCAATGTCATAAACTACCCACTCTATTGTAAAGTGACAATGACAACAGAATACAAGTTATCCTCATAAACCTCTAAAAAAACTAAACAAACCAAACCCTATCCAAAAAATTAAAAAAGTTTTGAATGCAATCACTGAGGGATTACTACATAATTTAGAATGTACTGAGAATTCTAGATTTTATGTATCTAACCCATCCAAAATCATGATTCCTAATTTATAGGCTATATTTCCTATAAAATCCTGAATTCAAATACATTCTAAATGACATCAATCATCCTCGATAACTGCTTAAATTTTTTTGGATATTGCTGCCTTTGCTTTTATTTCCCTCAAATGTTTTGAAAGATGGACTAAACTCAGATTCAACTAATCCTCACATAGGGCAGTTATTTAATTTAAACTAAATATAGACATACAAGAAATGTTTTGACAAATCACTTTTCGTACACGACGGATGGCTAATGTTTTCGAATCTAAACATATGTTTGGGCAATGTGTTTAGATTCGTGCAATATGTGTAAAAAATATTTTTTCAATGACTTTCGCAATTCGTCCCAGATAATCGGGAGTCTGCTCTATACAGGTGCAACAGCTAGTCCACAACATTTTACAGGTAGATTCTTGCCTTGATTATGAGTCGAAAATGTTCAAGCAACCATGACCTTAACATCAATTGTTATGGAGTTATGCAATATCAAAGTTTGCATTTTTTTTTCAACATTTCTGACTTATTTATTACAAAACGTACAATAACTTAAATCGATTACGAAAAATTCATTTGTTTCAATAAAAGTTAAATAAAATAATAAAAACCCTGAAAAAATTCCAATTAGAATTGGAAAGTTTTTATCATTTTATTTGACTTGTATTAAAGGGAATTAATTTTTCATATTAGATATAAGTTACTGTAATGATAGTCAAAAAAAATAAATCAGAAATATTGGGAAAAAAATGCAAACTTTGATGTTGCATATCTCCTTAACTACTGATATTAGGTCATGGTTGCCTGAACATTTTCAACCCATATTCAAGGCAGGAATCCACCTGTAAAGTATTGTGGACAAGCTGTTACACCCTGTATATAAATATACATAAAGTGCATTTAAAAAACATAATAATTTTAATCTGATAAATGTACAAGAACTACCATATAAAAAAGTGATATGTAAAAATAATTAAAAATTCACTGAACATTATTTTTTGATAAAACATTGTTTTTTGACATCATGTCATTCATCATCATATCATATTTAAGTAACTCCATATTGTCCATTTTTTAGTTGATTTCATCACTTGTATGGACATTTTCTTTTTAAATGTTTTCCGCTATATTTATGGAATAATAAGTTACATTGGACATACATACTACAAATTTAACATAATACGTTTAAAAATGACTTGATTATTAAGTTAATGGGAATCCATTTAACACCATGACATGAATAGTATTAAGATTGTTTTTAACATATTTTATATATGTTATTGCTAGCGTTATATTATATAAGTTTCTTGAAATATGAAAGTCATCAATAATCATTATTCAAAGATTTCAAATTTATTCAATTTAATTAATAAGATGTGTATTTTCATATTATCGGAGTTAATAAACTAACGTCTTGGGTGTTTTAAAAATGTTTTAAGTATGATGAATTTCGGATTATTGCAGTTTTACTTTATATGAAATCTCAGTTACTATTTCTCGGTCATTTTTGTAATGTCGTTTGGGACGTGAATTGTATTTATGTAAATATTTTTAACACTATATGTGTTTTTGTATTTTATGGATTCCAGTAAAGTCTTATTATTTCTTACAAACTATAAATACAAGCTTATAAAACTATCAAAAGTATACTAATTTCCTGTAGACACGATAGTAATATCAAATAAATTTATAACGTTAAACTAGTCACATGGTGAAAGTATTATTTCTAAAACATAATATCTTATGCTTTGTAAATAGTCTTTGGAAATTAAGTCATCACTTCATTCATATTCATTTATCACAATTACAAAAGAGAATAATAATGCTAATGAAGACTCGATTCAGAAAAAGTTGAAAAATAAAAATTTATATATAGTTTACCATATTGTCATTCAGTATTTATAAAAAGTTATAAAATTATTTTATGTTTTGGATTCTTAACCAATTAGAAATATTATATTCTTGCATGAAATAGTAAGTACGAGCAAGAATGAAATTATGTAAATAAAAAATATTCTTATAATAAGATGATACATTTTTATATAAAAGTGAGTGGAAGGTATTTTTATATTGCCTCGGTATGAGACCACAGACTACATTTCATTGCTGTACCGTAATATTGGTTCAGTGCTTTAGCAATCAACATTCAAATATTTCAATGAACATTCGCTGTTAATTAGTAATATTTTTATTCTGCAGGTTCTAAAGGGGTATTTCACAAATTCAATACTTAAAGTGATGAATATAAATCCTTACAGCCGATGATAATTTATTTTGAATGCAATTTATAACCTATCTTTATTGCATTTTTTATGGTAAATAAAACTCTAATTTAAAAGTTAAACATTGTAAAAGTTAAAAAATATAGGATGTACAGGAGATTAATTCCTCAATGAGATTTGTATAATTTGGTTATTGGCAAAACTGGGCAGTAGATAATAATAAGGTAATCTACTTCTTTGACCAATGCAACAATTAAATAAAGATTTTTATGAATAATTTTTGTGTAATATAACTTATATTTCAGAATATTTATCAATCTTATATAGCTTTTTTATGGATACATAAGGAATACCGAGTTCAAAATCGTTTCGCGGCCAGTATTTCAATATGGGCGTCTGCTCTGGGCTTTCTTCTTTGACAGTAAAATATGAAAATAAAACCAAAGCTGTGTAACCTGCGATGAAAATAAGTATGTGCCAAAATCCATGAAGATATGGGAAGTTTAGCGAAGACCAGGTGTCACAAAAAAGGCGATCATTAATCCAACAAACGACAGCTAGAAACCAGACTGCTGTGCATCGAATCCCCAGTTTATACACCCTCACACATTTTACCCTGAAAAAACAGTAATCATCGATATTTAAAAAATGTTTTGCCAAATTAAATTATCAAGCCTTTATTTCTTAAAACATAAGCGAGAGAACACACGTCACAACACTCACCCCAACCCACAGGTGACATGTATCCGCCCCAACCCAGTTTGGGGTAACAAAAATAATTTATTAAAAATTACCTCCTCAGTTCCTCGACTAAAAATAATTTATTAAAAATTACCTCCTCAGTTCCTCGACTAAAAATAATTTATTAAAAATTACCTCCTCAGTTCCTCGACTAAAAATAATTTATTAAAAATTACCTCCTCAGTTCCTCGACTAAAAATAATTTATTAAAAATTACCTCCTCAGTTCCTCGACTAAAAATAATTTATTAAAAATTACCTCCTCAGTTCCTCGACTAAAAATAATTTATTAAAAATTACCTCCTCAGTTCCTCGACTAAAAATAATTTATTAAAAATTACCTCCTCAGTTCCTCGACTAAAAATAATTTATTAAAAATTACCTCCTCAGTTCCTCGACTAAAAAAATAATAGCTGGTAAGGCCAGTGTCATGAGCGCAAAGGCATTGGCAGCTGGGTGCATCACCAGGAACCCCGTGGACATTATTGAGATCAAAAGAGAAATCACAGCCAGAAAACGTCTGCAAATAGTCAAACAAACCAAAAAAATGCAGTGTTAATACATTTGTATTTATCTAGGTGTACAGGGTTATTTGTAAAACATTAATAACCTCACAGGGCTATATTCCTGTCTTGATTATGAGTCGAAAATGTTCAAGCTATTATAACCTAATATCAATAGTTAAGGAGATATGCGACATCAAAGTTTGCATTTTTTTTTCAATGTTTTTGACTTATTTTTTGTAAAACGTTGGACTATCATTACAGTAACTCATATCAATTACGAAAAATTCATTCGTTTCAATACAAGTTAAATAAAATGTTAAAAACCCCGAAAAAATTCCAATTGGAATGTTTTCCAATTGGAATTCGAAGGTTTTTATTTTTTTATTTGACTTGTATTAAAGATAATGAATTTTTCATATTTGATATAAGTTACTGTAATGATTTTCCAACATTTTACAAAAAATAAGTCGGAAATATTGAAAAAAAAATGCAAAATTTGATGTCGCATATCTCCTAAACTATTGATATTAGGTCATAATAGCTTGAACATTTTCGACTCATAATCAAGGCAGGAATATAGTCCTGTGAGGTTATGAATGTTTTACAAATAACCCTGTATATGTACATTTACAATGATACATTAAAATTCTTTTATAAAAAGCGGAACCTCGTCTTGCATGGGTGTAGAAATCCCCTCCCCCCACCTTTGCACAAATTTCTTTGCTAAATGTTCGGAATCATGCAAATTAATGATTGGTTATGGAGTAATAGGTTGTCTTATTTATATGAAAGAATTATGAATTACTATTCCAAACATGCTCAAATAAACTACATATACACATGTGCAACATTTCATTTTAATATGCATATATCCCTCCCTGTGGCTATTAAGGACATATACAAATCTGCACGCATCAACACTAATTTGTTTATTTTGTTTCCTTTAAATTATTTGAAGACAGAGATGAACGATCTGCCGTTTAAGTATATTATTGATCATGCATCATGGATCAAATGTATTTCTGCTTTTCTTGTTATAGATTTTTTTCTTTTTATGAAGACATTAGAATTGTGTCTTTTATAAACACAGGAAAAATACAATATTTAAATGATTTCAAATGCTCTGTACAGTCTTACATATTCATATGACGCATTTGTTTTGAAGATAAATATGCGGCCATAAATAAAATTAGCAATATTTGTTTGCAACATATCGCTAATTAGCTACTACAGTAAAACCCCGATAATTCGAAATTCACCATAATTCATCAACTGCAGTCTCCGTTCCTCCACGGAGCTTGTTATTGAAGTCGAAATTTCCAGGATTGAAGCGATCAAACCGAAAACCCACAATTTTATTTTACGAAATTTGGCCGACGTGATGGTAAAGAATTTATTTTTCAAATTATTTGTGTAATAATTTAGTTTATTATCAAACATGTTACAACACTCATTGACGTTATCGGTACAGAGTATATCTGACCATAGTTCGAATGACATTTTATGTTTTAGTAATTTGTTTAATTGCATTTTCTTTTTTTTGATATGCCATCTGTAGTAATATTGTATTATAATATAACAATGTCGTATAATAGTCAATAATCAGTGTTTTAATAATTCCAAAATTAATATTATTTATGTCCTTGATATTTGAATGCATGACGGACGCTGTCCATGAACGTATTTACAATTTTAAACAATGATTTCTGAATTGTTTACAAAAAATCAATAGAAAAGGTTCTCAAATATCCTCATAGACAAAAACCGAACACCAAAATCTTTAAAATATTTACAAAATAATGTAAACAAAATTTAATGCCACAGCGGCGCCACAACTATTATTACCAGATAGAGTTACTATTTAAAAACTTCTAAATAAAATTTTTATAACTTTTTCGAACCGTAATGAAACAGTCGGAAACAATTTTTGGGACAAAGTGACACATTACGTTCTAAACACATACTGTTTTCTCATTTTATTCTTGATTTTTAAAGTTGCATTGCATCACCTACGACGATGTTTTGGTACTTTTTCTGTCAAAAGAATGATACTGGCGTATGTTTAGCTAAGGATATGAATGACTTTTTGGAGTCCGTAAAATAACAATTTTTTTGTAGCAATGACTAGTTAGCTAGCTATTTAACGATAAATTAAAATCGGCCAGATTAATTTTTTTCCTATAATTTTTGTATGCAGTGTGTGGGCATTTAATTTTATGGACAATGTTCTTCAAGGGCCAGTTGATGATTTTGTGTCATTAGCTGACACTAAAAAGCAGACTACATTTCTGCGATAGTGGTAACCAATCATTTATGGATTAAATTGAATTTTATATTTATTTTTGAAATCTTTCATGCGCATGTTGTATTCGTAGAATTCATTAGTTTTATCAACAATAACTTCTGTTAAGCACGGCTTAAAAAGTGATGAAATTAATAATCATTAATAATAGTAAAATAATAATCAATTAATAAATTAATAATCAAATTAATGATAACAAAAATTAAGCATCATGTATCAACATTGTATCAGGATTGATGCCTGATGAAAATTCCTCAAATTCATAGACTATAGGAATGAAGGGGTCTGGTAACCGGGAAGATTAAATGTCTGCATGATTTTCAATATTTGGTTCGGTTTCTGAATCCGTGTCGTCCAATAAATCAGTTGGTTCACAATCTTTATCACTCATTTCAAAATCAGAATCTATTTCCGCAGCAGTGTTTATTTTTTTATTTTTATTTTTTATTTTTTTATAAAATAGAGATGCGAACACGGAATACGTGTCACATCAATATTCTTACTATTTTCAAACTAAGCTAAACGCTTGTACTATGAAAATAGGACTAACTTGCTGGTCTGGAGTGAGGTTCGAACCCGCGACCTTTGGATCACGAGGCCAGAGTCCTAACCACAAGACCGACAAGCTACTTATTATATCTATCCTCTTCTGTAAGCCTGTGACTCAATATATTTAAATAAAGTTATTTTTTCAATTAAACAACTTATTTTTCCTAAATATTCAAACAGATTGTCATAGTAAAACGAAATATAAATTAAAAGTGTTTCGGATGAAAAACTTCATTTGAATAATTTTTAAAACTGGAATAAAATCGTACTTCGCTTTGTACAAACAAAAAACAAGTTTTAGAACATGTATAACTCGTGGCCTGTGGGTTAATGTCACTAGGACTATCTATCAGAGACATTAATGACCTGTTGATAATTTAGACTTTAAAAAGCAAAATAAAATAATTTAATCACTAGTGCAAACTAATGCACTACTGATTCTAAGCATTTGGTTCAAATCAACGGTTAAGATTTAAAGTGAGTTTTATTGTATATGTAATATGAATATATGTATAAGTAATAATTATGTTGCTTTATACTTTTAACCTGACCTGGCATTTTAAAAATAATATAGCAATTTGTGATGTCTGGTGCCACGTTTATGTATAAACCTACGATCACAGGAACCGCCACACGGTGAAAAATAAATAGTTGCATAGCGAAAAATATTTAAATACAATATTTTTTTATTTATGTTTAAATGAACCAAGCAGTCTTAAGATTCAATTATATTATGAAAAAGTTTTTTTTTTACCTGTCTCTGTGGCAAAACTGAGGAAAATATCGTTTAGGTAAAAACATTGTAAATGCTGCCAGACACACCCACAAAATAGCCAGCTCGTCAAGGAGTTGTCCTGGAAAATTAATTTGTGATGTTTTATGGTCAACTTTGTTATTATCAAAAAATATTCCGGTCTAATTTAGAAAACAAGACCATCTCTAGAAAAATTAGATAAAGTTGGAAGTAAGCACAATTGAACAAGATCATAAAAGAGCAAAGTGTCAAAGACCAAGGTATTGTACGATTTATAAAACAGGAATTACATTGTAGCATTTATGAGTGTGCCAATGGTCACAAAAGAAACATGGTTTCTTTGTGGGCAATGGCACATCATGGATTCAAAAAATAGTCTCCAAAAACAAATTCAATTGCATACTAAAAACATTACCTAATTTAATCAGCCCAACATGTTATTATAGTCAAATCTATTTAGCGACAATGTGCATCGGATGCATTTAAATTAGTGATGCAACGAATACTACTTTCACGAATACGAATTCGAATACGGATATCAAACCTACTACTCGGTGAATACGTATACAAATAATTCAACAAGGTAACAAATAACACACCACTATTCTTTTTTTTAATAAGAGATATAATAATTAAAATTTACCACCGGCATACTTAAATTTAAGTTACCAGATTTCTTATCGAAATGTTTCCAAATATCACTTTTTTCACGCTTACAAGAGGTCATGTTATTAGATTTAGGTAATTTGAAATTATTTTATAAGAGTTAACACTTTTTACACACAACGGAAATAAAATGGAACGAACGCTAAGTATTACAAAACAAAAACTACATGAAATGAGTACCTAATCTTATTAATAACCCAACAAAACTAGATGAAAGAACTTATGTTATGCTATGAAACAACTAACAATTGACAACTTACTTAACAAATCCATTCATTCAATGTTAGGGGAATCCCCGATAATAAAGTGTGTAGGATTCACAGTGCACAGCCAAACCGTAATTTGCATTGCGTTCAGTTATAATAAATAGCTTGTTTTTAATATTCGTGCTGATATTTGGTGAATACAAATATTCGTACTTGTATTCATTGCATCACTAATTTAAATAAGCTGCAAATCTGTGAAACAACATGTTTACTTTGTAATTCCTACTGCAACTATTATTGTATTTCTATTACTTCTACTATTGTACTTTTCAATCTCCCGTAATATGAGAAAAATATCATTTTATATTCAATATATGACTAACATAACAGTCACACTTACCAACTAAACTCAATGTTGCATGAAAGTATGCCGAGCTGAGCCCAACGACCATCAGGAGCACCCATAGTAAGTTGATTGCGGGATTCACAAACTTAGCGTACTCTCGAAACAGGTGTATAAGAACAGGTGGAAGCAATAAAAAAAGTATATTACTTATCTGAAAAAATACATATTTGAATAGTTGAGAAATTCAAGATAACTTATAGGTAGATAAGAAAGGTATATAAGTAAGAGCAGCTACCACCCTTCAAGATATGAAAATATATCAATCAAAACAAATCTATTTTTATGATCAAAAATATGTGAAGTAAAAATTAAGTTTTTCCCCGTTAATTGATTTCCAAGGTTTTTGCAATTTTTGTAACATGTTTATACACTTTCTTAACTTAATTAGGCATATATTTGCAAATTAATTGAGTGACAGTAACTGTTCCCTAAAAGAAATGGTTTTAAAAGACATATTAAAATATTTTTAAAAAGGGGTAGTTTTTCGTACCGTATTAACGAATTCTGCAATGACAGGAGAAATTGAGTAATTTTGCTCACACCAGTCAACAGGCGAGCTGCCTCTCTGAAGATGGTTCCACGTCATTTATATTATTTTTTACAATTATAAAACACTCATGAAACTCTGTTTCATTCCCGCCTTTAATACGAGTGAAACATGACAGTTTAGTTGTACCAATAATCCAAACGAAAAATTTCCACGATTCCTTTGTTAGCTATCCTTGCTTTGTTATGACGGCAGCGAGAACGTATTCGGCCAATGTTTTTATTCGTTTGACAGTTTTGGCACTAGTGATGGGTCCGCTCTCTACTAACTACTACAATGTAGTACTACATTACATTGAAGTGTACACTTTACACCTTTTGGAGTGTAGTGCATACTACAAACTACACACACTTCAAAGTTATTTTAACATACATACCGTGGCGAAGTGTGGTGTTTTTTATATGAAATTTTTGGGAACTTGATGTAGATAAATGAAGAAATTTTTGAAAACCGAAACAACTCCTCCCCTCCCTCCCATAGAATATAAAAATTTAGGCATTGAACGACAAAATATATAGAATTTTGGGATTGAAGAAATCTTTGGAAACTGTGGTATAGTAGTCTTTCTATATAACTCCGTCATTAAGTCTATCACGCGTCGTCCGTTCTCAATACTCTGTCTCTGCACTGCGCATGTCCGTTCGTACGTCACTGCGGTTGCGTCCACTTCCTTACCAGGTACCTAATTATCACAACACGCTCTCCTGATGTCATCATCATTACTGCACAAAATCACTTATCCAACCCAGAGGACTTCGCGTTATGGTGAGTTGTCGTCTTGTGTTACTTTCTCCTACAGGTTCATCAGCATTCTCCAAGCGCATCTCATCCTGATACATCACAACAGGTCCCAAGCTTTCACCCTCTTCTTCAAGCACATTCGAAAGATTGAAGGTAGGAAGTCCATCCGGTTCTTCACTCTCCTCCTCGAACGCATCTAAAAGATTGAAGATGGGACGAGTAACGGCTCCTTCACGTCTCTCCTCAAGCTCAGTCAGTCGCTACCAGGTATCTTCCGCGGGTCAAGCACATGTCTTGGTTTGCCATCTACCTCAACGTTGTTCACTCAGTGAACAACGTTGAGGTAGATGGCCTACCAAGTCCTGTCACTTTTCCAAGCCTCCAGCGTGATGTACATTTTCCGTCTACTGGCTTCACCGCAACGAGATTATCCACTCGAAATTCAGTCGATACTTCCTCTTCTGTATTCACTCGCACAGAAGGATGCCTCCACGAGTAAATGTGAACTAAACTTGACGGCGCAGTACCCTGATCATACCGACTCTTCGCGGCCAGATTGTACCAAAATACTGCCTGTAAAGGATCACTTCCACTTCTGGCTGCAGTTTTCTTTATTGTTCGGTGATGTCGTTCTACTGTACCGTTCCCAGCTGGGCGGTAAGCTGTTCGAAATCTTTGTCGGACGTTCCACCTCTTACACATATCTGCGACACTATAGGAACGAAATACAGCACTATTGTCCATGAGAATTTTATTGGGTTGGCCTCTTTCTCGATGTTCTTCCAAATGTCTGACAATCGAAACTGCACATTCTGACTCAACTTTCCGCCATACAGCAAATCTACTCGGCCCGCAGTCAATAAGCGTAAAAAAAACATCTCCTAACGAAATGAGTCCAAGTTGTCGTAACATTGAGATTCCCCGCTTCATGGATTGATGGCGATGGGTCAACTGTTCTGCATTGAATGCAGGAACGCACGCATCTTTCGACATCCTCTCTTCTCACCTCGGGATTAATCAGCCGCGCAAGGTGAAGGTTTCGCTTCACTCCAAAATGATGCCGGGAATGTTGAGCTTCCAAGCTCATGTTTGCTCACTGGTTCCACTTTCAAGTCTCTCCCCCCTTTCTTCGTACTCTGGGGCTCCACAACGTTCTACTCAACGAGACTACTCTTCGTTCAAACCTTGCAGACCCTAGTAAGTACATCGGCTTTATTTTTACAGGACTCTACAAGGGTGACCGACAGTGTCAGATCAAACTCTTCTACAATCTCCTTTACCAATCCCAAACGCCGCTTGACAAGCATCTCTGACATACCAGAAACTTCGACACGGCTGCTCCCGGTCAGCGTAGATCTCACCCAGCACAGAACCATCGCCGAATCTGTAACGATCTCCAGAGTTCGAAGATTCCACTTGAGAACCAACATTAATCCTTTAAGAACAGCATCTAACTCCGCTATATTGATGTGCGCTAAGTCAGTTATCTTCAGCGTCTCCGACAACAGGGTAACTCCAAGGGCCAAAGCGCTCGCTTCACAATAAACTTTAGCACCGCCTGATGATTCGGGCACTAGCCGAAAAGCACCAGGACCTACTTTTCCCTTATTTCTCTGGATAATAACCATCAGAGGAAAAATGCCGCCGGAACTTCCTTTCCACTGTTTCATATCTGAATTTCCAGCCTTAGCCTCTGCCATATCTGAATTTCTTCTTCGAAAGCCACCTCCGCTTCTGGATATTTAGTGCTTCTATGATTCTCTACAGCATTAACTGACTCAGCAGGAGAATCTCTCCACACCCAACTCATGGACCAGTTTCTTCCATTAAATACAGCTCTAAAGTCCTTGTTCTCGATAGATATTATAGCTGCCGATGTTTTACCAGGCTTGACACAGTTTGCACTATATTCATTTCCACCTTTTGCAAACTCCATCCGATCACGTAGTATCGTAACATCACCCAGTTCTCCGATAAAATCCATCCCCAGGATGACATCGACCGCACTAAAAGTATTGCACACTGCATAACTCACTCATCACCACCGTTCGAGAATATCCCGAGTCTACGAGCGCGCGCACCTGCCGTCCATTTACTTCAACTAAGATAATAGGAAGCACCTTCAGTCCTGATTCTGGAGAGCTACCGGCGCACCAGATCTTCTGCTGTCGTTTCCCTTCTCACAGTATTTAGCCAGGTGCCCGTCTTCTCCGCAGAGCCAACATGTCATATTTTTCTCCACTTCGCGACAGTATTTAATTAAATGTGGCCCACCACATCTAAAACAACGTCTCACTTGGTCTCTCGGAGCGTAGCTCTTTTGGTAGTGCACGTATTTCCCCCGACACCACAGATGGCAGGCCCACCACAAAAGCTTTCATCAAAAGCGCATCCTAAGTTACACCTGCAAGTCGAGCCAGTTTCCTCAGATCCATCATATACTCATCCACTGGCTCGTCGCGCCACGTGCGACGCACAAACTTTTCATACGCCTGAAACGCATTTATCGCAAACGCCGATATAGGGGCGTCCTTTATTGTGCCGCCACTCTCCTTCGCCTTCGGATCCAACTCGTTGTACACTGCGAAAGCGGGCCCTTCGAGGAATAAGGGTATCGCTTGGGCTGCGTCTTTGATGCCTTTCAAGGTGGCAACCAGTTCGAATTTGGTGATCTATTGAATCACGTCACCCTCGCCGTCAAAGCACCGAATAAGGTCGCCGATTTTTACATTTTCCATAACACCGAAATAGCTTGTGGTATGATTGTCCTTGAAACAATTCTATATAACTCCGTAATCTATATAAGTCTATCACCCGTCGTCCATTCTCAACACTCTGTCTCTGCACTGCGCATATCTGTTCGTACGTCACTGCGGTTGCGTCCACCTCCTTGCCAGGTACCTAATTATCACCACAGAAACTAAAACAAGCCTCCCCCCCTTTAGATTTCATAATTTTCTAGTAGCACACTTTACAAGAAACACTTTTTGTAGATCGTTACAATCTTGTAGTATTACAATTATTTCACTTCATTAGCACTACAATTTTGTAGTACCTACTGCAATAGCTCACTTCATTAATACTACAATTTTGTAGTACTACAATTAGTTCAGTTAATGTAGTCATATTACAAATGTAGTGTACGCTTTGTAATCTTCAAACTGGTGAACGTGTGTGTGTGTTGTAGTCTTCACTTTGAAATGTAGTTTTTCCGCTATTTGACACCATTGACACTTGTCCACAATGTTGCCAACCCTGTCGTAGGGTAAAACTGTATATGACCGTAAGAAAAACTGTAGAAAACTGTAAACGTAAAAAAAATCTGCAGTTTTCACTTACCGACCAGAATTTTTTTTTACCATTTACGAATAATGTAGGTATATAAGAATTAGGAACTAACTTTGTGGACCAACTTTTTTATATGTCAGTAGCGACGAAGAAGAACGGTGGTGCTTTGCAACATAGGAACAATCACGGAGGTATTATATTTTTTTATGTCTAAACATAAGAAAAAACATTAAATAGTGCGCTTTTCATTGCCAAACTACGGATAGTGTACTCCGGATGTACATCAAGCACTACGCAAAATATTTTCATAATTAGTTATTTTTCTAACGAGGTTGGACTTGCTCAATCAATGCAAATAATCTAAACCTTCAGAGTAAGGAATGTCCTCTATTCATGAGATAGGTATTTGACGCCTTAGAACCTGTCGTAAAAGATGTCCTGAAAGTGTACGAGAGTAACACATAATATTCACACAATCTAGGTACAAATTGAATCCAACGTGGCCTTCAAACATAACAATTCCTATGAAATAATTAAGTTACCTACCTGGGGTTCAGTATCATCAAGGTGAATGAATAAATCATGGAAGTCAAGAAACTTAGGTAAAGCAACATAGATAGAGCTATTCGTACTGCTCATACAAAAGCAAGATTTTTCATGAACTATCTACCTAATATGTTAGAAAAGCAGAACTTTAATTTCGAATTTAATGATTTCATGTCATTTAAATATTGGATTAGCAAAATACAGCTATAAATCATTTGGACATGATCCAAACACTGTTTTATTATGAAGTTGCTAGTGGGGAAGCCGGAAAGGGGCAAAAAAATTTGCATTTATAAAAATAAATAAATAAAGTTTTTTTTTAAACTAATTAACTTACGCACTGGTAAATATAGAGGATAACATTCTTCTGCCTTGACACATTGTCTTCACATTCATCTTCTCACGTACTTTAATTTTTAAGGCTACAACGGCCATGAGAACCAATTACTGTAGCGAAAACACCCGGGCTTGAGAAAATTCCATAGATGTATTGTGATCTCACCAAAATCGAACCTGGAATCTAGTGAGTATGAGTAGCTGGTGGACTACGGGGATTTGAGAATAGGGTTTGAGAATAGGGCTCCTCAGCAACAACAGCTTGAACACTCAGTCTGTAAAACATGGCAGACGTCATCCTCGTAACGAGGGATCGCCGTAGAAGAAGAACTATGACGTAGAAATAAAAATAACCTTCATTACCTGCCCGGGGTGCAGTGTTTTCACTGCTTTAATGAATGACGTTATAAAGCTTCCTTTCATGGATTTTTTTAAATATCTATTTTTTTTAATTAACATATTTTCGTTCATCCGCTGCGGTTGGGGAAAAATAAATATTGTGTGGTTAAGATTTTATTGTCACCATAAATAGTCAATATCTGATAATAGATTACATCATGTTTTCGGAAAATGTTTATAGGATCGTAATTAATTATATCTAATGTTTTTTAAATAACAACTGCCGCTGCTTTAGTAAATTAATATGCATATTTTTTAATTCACCATATTCAAGTGTACCTATACGCGTGAACGTACACGGATGACATTATTATCTAGCTTAAATGACAGTACCTACATAGTTAATGCGGAGCCAGGTGTCATTCTTTCTATACTGTACTCAAAGCAGAAGAATCAAATATTTGTTTTAATTAACCTGGCGCTTCTACGCAAATGGTTTTATCATCACTTCAGCTTTTTGTCTGTTGCATCTTAAGATTATACTTAAACACGTCTTTGTTTTAAGGTCACTAAATTGCATTAAAAAAAATTGAAATATAAAAGACTGATGAAAATCAATATGTACCTAACGTAATATAAATTTATTGCAAACCGAACCGGTAATTTTTAACAGAAAAAGTATTTTTAATTATGATAAAGAGTTTTATGTTTTAATACCTACATATAATAGCAACACTCGGAACTTAACGAGGGAGACCTGATTTCAACGAAACATTTAATAAAAACGCAACTGGATCACGTTGGTAAATCAATTTAAAATGCCCTGGGTGTACAGAATGAGACACGATGAGATAAATCTCGTAGATTTAGTTTAAATAAATCGCAGTAGGTACAGTAGCCGGCAAACATCTTGAAATTTTACGGCGTAGTGGACTTTGCGCATGTACCATTCCACCAAAGAGACCCAAATTTTGTCTTCTGCGCATTCCCCCACAACGGCAAAGAATTTCAAGAAGTTTGCCGGCAACTGTAGGTACCGTGTATTGATATTTTGGCCTGGACATACACTCGAAGATCCGCTTGGGATTGATAGAAAGAGTCTAACCACACATTTAATTCTCTTCGTTAAGGATAATTTGTAAATAAACACTGATGACTTTCCTTTTCCTTTATTTTCCTGACGTTTATTTAAAATCGCCTTCCACCTTTCACCAGTAATTCCATCCCCCCCTTCTGTCAGCAGGTACCTCCCTAATTTTTTTTTTCGCACTACCACCAAAGCTTGTTTCCTATATTTCCATGTTTGTTTATATATTCATCTGTCGATGAGAGTTACTGATACTCTCGAAATTCGAATGGTGCTAATATACTCAAGTAGAGTTTACAAATTATCCTTAGCGAAGGTCTTCACGAAACTCTGAAAATTGACGCCGATTCTATCAACAGTAGGTAGGGTAGACTGGGGACGGTTGAAACAATTTTACTTTGACCGCATGTAGTGGATTATCTTTAGTATTTAAACACAATATGTTTATACTACTTAAAGGAATATGTATCTAGCTAACAAATAAAATTGATTTGGTGGCTATATTGCAATCAATTAAGCTGCAATAACCACATTAAGAAGATGTGTTTATGGAAATGTGTTTTCCATTTGAAATTGAAAATTAGAACACACTAAATACTCACATTTGGGTGCAAAATTCTAAAAGTCTTCATAGGCACGACTACGTTGTTTGCTGACTCGAGAGCAATTGGCAGTAAATTCATACATGTCAGACGAAATGACAAGTGCAGTGTCACATGCGTAGGTACCGTGGTTTTCAAAATATTTGAGGTGTTTCAACCATGACGTATTTCAACCGTCCCCAGTCTACCCTATATGAAAAAATCTCTGGTCAATGGACTGATATTTGACGTTCAACAAAGTAAAGTGAAGCGTGAGATAGCGAATCTCTGGCATGTACCTACTCGATTGACGATGGACGAAAGCCGGGAGTTGTTCTTTAAAGAATCTTATGGGAGCCTAATACCCGTCTCAGACATTGAGTCGAAAATCTCATCTATGGACCCAGGCCATAACGCTGAAATGACTATGAAATTAATTATGGCAAGCTTGCTGCGGTGTAACATGTCCGTATCTTTTCCTGCAATCTTCTCTTGCGGCCGTCCTTCCCCCACACACCCCTTGCTCTAGTCCGAACCCCTCTTCTCCAACATTTGGTCCATCGGCAGTTATTATTGTATAGTGCCTATTCCGCATGATCACTTCAGTCGGGGGTCATATTAATAATTTTGCTGGGCCGATAAATTTTAAACCAACATATCTTTACTTGTAATCAAATATATTTAAATTAGTAGATATTTCTTAGAGACATATATCATTAACATTTACAATAATACATTATAATAATAATATCATTTTGATCAGCGGCGTGACATGATGTAGGTAAGCAATGTACCTAATATTTTTTATGGTAATTTATTTCATATTCTTTCGTCTCGTGGGAGGTCACAATTATTGTATTAGGACCTCGGGTGTTAAGGTTATCAACGTTTATTCGACTGCTTAATTTCAATTCGGTGTAACTCCAAAAACGAACAAATATTTGGGAATTTGAGAGTTGAATAAAAGAGGGAAACAATCTTAAGAGATATTTTTATTTAAAGAATTAAATATACACAAACATAGGTGTAGACTATAAATTCACGCGTCTAGTATAAATTATTTGAACGAACCAATTCAAAAATAAATGTTGTAATTTTATTGACATTTTTTTAAAAAATTTTGTAGTTGCATTAAAAATTCCCGGGCTTAAGTATATATGCTAGATTTTTTTGTGACCTCACCTGGAATCGAACTCAGAACCCTCGGTGTGAGAAGCCAATGTCATGCCTACTGGGCTAGCTATATGATGTTATATTAACTAATAATAGAATAGTATTTTTTTGTTTACATAATTTAGTTTACATCATTTAATAGCGTTTACATCAATTATAACCTAGTAGCAGTTGCTGAGGATCTTGGCAGCGAGTACCCAAAACCCTACGTTCGGTGCCCTGCCTGCTACACTAGTATTTTTCTGTATTATAACAGACAGTGCCAGTTCTGTGGATGATGCAACACATTTCAGTGTTACACACGTTGTGCAAGATCTTTTTGTAACTTTTATTTCACTAGTTTACGTATTATTAATTTTCGCAATGTTATGAAAATTCGGCTAAATAATTATTTATCTTCAATGTAGAGCTCTATTCATTATTAAAATGTTTCACATGGGTTTGTAGGGAAATTGGAAATTATTACAGCTATTTGAACATTAGGTGTCTAACTGCTGTAACAATGACTGTGAGCTGCAATGGAACCACTTACGCAAGTTAAAATGCATCTTCTTGTTGTACAACGTTTCCCTTGAATCTTCCTCTGTATACATGTATTTCTTCATATTTCTCGACTTTTTTAACAATTAACATCACTATCGGCTCCACAACCCCTGGTGGGTCCTGGCCTCCTCAAGTGTCTTCCTCCACTCATCTCGGTCTTGTGTTAGGTCTTTCCAGTTCTGAATCTCCAAGTTAGATGAGGACATTGTCGCTCTATCTTAATTTTGGCTTTCCTAAGCTCCTTCGCCCTATCGGTCTTGATTTAGCAGGCACTTCGGTACTTGTTATTCAGTCATTCTCTCCACAGGACCCAGCCACCGAAGTCTTCCCAGTTTTATAAATTTTGTGACTCTCGGCTCCTTAAACAAAGTATAGAGATCATCGTTGTAACGTCTGAGCCAAAGTACATTGTCTAGAACCGGTCCAAAGATACCCCTCAAAATGTCCTTTTCAAAAACTTCCAATGCTCGCTTATTTTTCTTAGTCCAACATCTCAGCTGCGTATGTAAGCACTGGTCAGAGCATTTTTTACATTCATATTTTAGTGTTTCTGGACAGCTATCTGGATTTTATCTGATTTTGGAGAAAAAACAGCGATTTTCTCTCACGATGTTCTCTCTCTGTAGTATTATCAGGGAGTCAAGGTATGATCTTGGTATCGTTTCAAAATTTCGACTTCCACACGATAGTATTAGGATTTGTTATGTACATCCAACGGCCATGCATTTGATCTTCTGCTGATACCCATGTAACAATTAACATGCTCAAATACTCAGGTTTTCTCTCAAGAAATAAGCATTTCTTCGAAAATGTACGAAACGTCTTTTTTTCTTATGCATCCATGAGATTTTCGATATCTTCCTATAACATCACCTTTCAAAAGCCTCTTTCTTTTTGTGATGGCTTAGGTTGGTATGCATATTTCAACTCCGTAAAGCAATACCGAGAATATATTTATTTATTTATTAATATAGAGTATTCAGAAGTTCACAATTTCAATAACATAACATAATATTGAATTATTTTAACTGGAACTCAATTACGAACGACTCCTGTAACAATATAATTTCAAATCCTGAAACACTAAGCTGACCAACAGTGAGACAGAAAAAATAAACAATAAACAAAGAAGTGAGAAACGAAATATGAATAACAATAAGCACATAATAATAAGCTTTTATAAATATAAATGGTAAAAATTCATTTTATATACATATATAAATTGGTATCTGAAGGTCTAAATTAAAATCTTAAGAAAAATTGTATTTCTTTAATATGAAAATAATTATTAATTTATTATTATAATATAATTATAATAAAATATCATTTAAAAAATCTATTATTTCACGTTTGCAATTCCGTATGTTTAGTTCAGACGCCACTGCTTGTGGTTAAGCCTAGATTCCCAGATCCTAGATCAGGTTTTCAACACTCCGCCCCCGCGGGGAATACACAATCCATTGTCTACAAATGGACTCATAAACATGTTCGGAAAAAACGCATCGTCGACCCCACTCAGCACTCTTATTACCACCGATAAAATATTAATATCTATCACATTTCAATATAGGAATATAGTTTTCTCTCGGTGAACACTCTATAGATAAGTAAAACGCGTAAAAAATGTAGAATAAATTTTCATTTAAAATTTTCTAACATTCTATGGCTGTGAAAGCTGATAGTCAATATAGGTACATATAGTTTATGTAATTCAATTCAATTCAATTTCAATTTTAATTCAATTTATTTCATGATAATATGTACATGACAAACAAAATGTTTAAGGCGTACATATTAGGAAATATATATCAAAAATGAAAATATTTAATAAATTAAAAATAACATAAAATCTGGTCAAAGGTGTAGGAGAATCCCGCTTCGGAAAACCCCCTCAGACACATGGAATATATCAATACCCAAAGCGATTTTGTTCAGCATAGCTGTGGCTCTTCCAACAGGCATAACAATCGGCAGGTTGGTCCTGTATATTGGAATGTGAAACAATCTATGCTGACGATGTCTAGTGTAATTATCAGGAACATACAAACCAATGCTCTGCATAATTTGAGGATTATCGATCATACCGCGCAACAATCGATAAAAATGTGTAATCAAATACACATTCCTTCTAGTCTCTAAACTATTTTAGCCAAGCATACCCTGGAGAAACTCGGTTGGGTAAAGCCAAGGATAATGCCCGTACTCTCTCATGTAGAGATATCTCAGAAACTTCTTTTGGACTTTCTCCACCATAAGAGAGTACTTGCCCTCATGTGGCCCCCAGATCATCGAGCCACTCTCGAGTCTACTCCGCACCAAGGAGTTGTAAAGAGTTCTGAGTACGCGGGTATTCTCGAAAACCCTGGCAGTACGCAGAACAAATCCTAACATTCTCAAAGCATTACCACTGATCGTCTCTATGTGATCGTGAAATGTTAGGTTGCTTACAAATCTAACACCTAGATCTTTAACATTTGATGTTCTTGTCAGATTTTGATCGTTCATTTTGTAGCGAAAAAATAGAGTTTTTTGGGCCCTGGTGAAGGATGTAACCGAACACTTGGAAACATACATCAAGTATACATATAGTTTCTGGGAGCTATAAGAAGATGATAAAAATTTGTTAGAAAAGATTACATTTTGGAAGAATTAGAAGAAAATAGATTTATCTAGAGTACGACAGCGAACAGATGCGAAAATGCTTAGGTCACATCAAAACAACAATAATAGAAAAAATATTTTCAAGTACATTTATAATAGATAATAAAAGTAATATTTAGATTATTTATATAGCGCCATTTTCGCGAGTACCTACTCACCTCAAGGGCGCTTTACACAAAAAAATATATTACAAAATAACTTACTGGCTAAAAATCTTATTTACGATTGCTTATTCACTAGATGTCATACAAGAAATGGAATTAACGTTTTGAACTATAATAGTTGGGAGTACCTGGAAGAATCAAGTATTTTCGTGGAGTGCGTACTGCGTACTAGGAGTGGAAAGTATGAGGTAGTGTTGTAACAGTCTGATTCTATGGGCTTTTATATGATTGTCTAAATAAGTGCGTCTTTAGTTGTTTCTTGAATTGAGGTAAGCTATCTATTTATCTCAGTTTGTTCCATAACTTTGGTCCAGCCACCACGAAAGCACGGTCACCGAAATTAGTTTTGTTTTACTTAAACTAACCTATTTGTATTAGATATTAATGCTGAGCGAAGTGTTAGTTGTCTGTTATTTGCAGATAATGGAATGCATAAGTCGGTAATGTATTGAGGGGCCATGTTGTGAATAGCCACAGGTGGTCACATTTGTGTGACCCCCCCCTGGTGTGATGTCACATATTTTGCAATTTAAAATTTCGAAATTATCAAATTAAATTCCAAAATTATTTATATATTTCTAATTTAAATATTTTTCATAAAATCAGCAATAAATTAAGCATTTTAGAAATATTACAAAACATAACCCAAAATAAGGATACAATAATTTAATTTAACCCATTCCTTTATATTATTTATGACTGAGATAGCAACCACTTTCTCAATTTGGATAATGTAAGGAACATTCAATGTGTATATTAATATTTTAAAGGTTTTCGTTAGAGTTGAATTTCAATACTTTAGATTTATAAGTGTGACGTCACGAAGCCCCCCTTGTCACACAATGTCACACTTTGTTGTTTATGGATAACCCCTAATTAAATGAGCCTTGCGGCGGCATTAAATACCTACAGATTATTTGTTTCTTGTTTTGGGAGGTGTGCGTAGATACCATTACAATAGTCTAAACTGAAGAAACTATATATAGTCGACAATGAGTAAGATTGTGTATATATATATAGATACGATTGTGTATATATCTATTTATGTATTTATTTATTTAGATAGCATGCCTAGTTTGGTAGACCAAACTAGGCATGCTATCTAATACCTACCCATAGACCTGCATTATTTTTACCATCAAATTATTATTTTTTAAGTACCGTGAAAACGATATCAAAACAAATATTTGAAAACCATATCATTTGGTCTGTTAGATGTTACAGAATTTGTTAAAATAACTTGAATATTGCAAAAATTAGCTCCCATTTTGACAAAAAATTACTCCCAACACCTGTTCCTCTTCTACCAATAGTAATAATTCAGTAGGTACTTATATACGCTGCCTACCTAACAAAAAAATATTAACAAAGTGTAACAGAGCTAGTCAGTCCACAATACTTCGCGGGTAGATTTCTGCCTACGTTATGAATCGAAAATGTTCAAGCAACAATGTCCCAATATCAAAAATTACAGTAAAAAGCGATTTCAAAATTAGCATTTTTTTTTAAATTTAAGAGTTTTTATTAATTATATCGAATAGGTATGAGAAATTCATTTGCCTTAAACACAAGTCAAATAAAATGATTAAAACCTTCCAAAATATGGTTCCAATTTCTGCGAGGTTTTAATCATTTTATTTAACTTGTATTGAAGTGAATGCATTTTAGATATTCGATATATATTACTTTAGGTAATGATAGTTTTACAGAAAATAAGTCAGAAATATTGGAAAAAAATGCATAGGTACCTATTGAACTATTGATATTATGTCATTGTTGCTTAAACATTTTAAACTTATAATTTAGACAGACATCTACTAGCGAAGTATTGTGGATTAGTTCTATTACACCTAGTAGACCTAGTACACCTACACAAAACACAACACTAAATAATCCTTTTCTAATGAATTAAATTAAAATGTCAAAAATAAATTTAATAAAATTTCATTAATCTTATCCTTCCCAAAAAACTTAGGTTCACATAGCGCACGTACGTGGTGTTTATTTAAAAATAACAATTTGTGGAGTTGTTTTTCCATATTTGTAATTTCGACATACTCTGATTGTATAGGAAAGTAAAACGGTTAATAATATTATTCCTAACCATACGATTACGTGGAATTTTGCGCACTCAAACTTGCGTAGGCAGGCTAGTTTTAAATTGATTAGATGTCTAAAAATATCTTTATATAAAATTATTAAATACAATACTGTTAAAATGCTTAACATCAGATTAATGTGTACCTATCGTAGTCTGAAATTTCAAATTATATTTTAAATAACAAGGATAAGGAATTAAAAATGAAAATCTTTTGTTACATTGTCAAAACTTCAATAAATTTTGAAATTTGAGTTAATGAGCATTTGAGATATTTAAAGAATAACAATTATTCAGAATTTGCGAATCATCTAATAAAATCTAATACAGGTTTCAAAATTTTTACACACCAATACAGATGTTTTCATTTTTATTTCATTTTCAATTTTACACACCAATACAGGATAACCTAGAAAATTTTGAAATTAGGAAAAATATTAACAAAAATGTTAGTATTATATTATTATAATAATCAAATAAATTTTGTAAATAGCCCTCTCTTAAACTTGTTTTCATTGTAATTACCTACCAATTTGTAACCACACCCTAATTTAACCCCCTCCTATCATCATAAGCTTCACAGCCCTGGATGGGCCTTAGCTGAATCCAAAAGTCTTCTCAGTTCCTGTCTGTCTGTTGCTTTTGTCTTCCAGTTTGTTATTCGTAATATGGATGTATCCTTTCTGGTCTTCTTCGTCCTTGTGGTTTGGAGAGTACGAAGCATTTACATGGGTGTCGTCGTCCGTTCTTATTACATGACCAGTCCATCTCAATCGCCCCACCTTGATGGAGCTGATCACATGGGGCTCTCCATACATGTCATACAGCTCTCTGTTGTATCGACGACGCCAACCATTTCCGAAGATGCTTCTCCCAAATCCCCAAATGCTGCAATCCCTCTAGGGCTTTCGTTAATATATAACCCCCCTCCACCATAAATAATCTGTCTTTACTGGAAAATAAATTATAGTACATTTTTCTTATCCTGTCGAAGGGAGCATCACATGTTGGTTTTTTACAATAACCTCCTTGCTAATTGTTTTATTTATTTCAATGTCCCCCACTAACTTGAACATTGCGAGCTTGCGAATCTCGGACTAACCTCGAGAACCTCCCAGAGAAGTGCTCACTGCCGCATAAAGGTGACCTCCTGTCACGAAATAACTTGGATCTTCCCACGTCGTATATAGGAAGGTCCAATACTTAATGTCGTAAGGTTATTTAAAATGCAAGCAATATGATTTTTTTCATTCACCGGGAATTTCTGAATGTCAACTGTCAACCCAATATAGTGCTGTTTCAAGACAGCCCTTGAAAATATATACCTTGAAAAATATATAGAAGACATAAGTACCTAGACATCAAAAAAATATCAAAATTAGAATGTTTACTCCGCTTTGTGTAATTTTTTAATACATCTCTTTCTATATATCTTTCATCCTAGAATCCAAAATGTTTCTGTACCTTGTATAAAAATTTCAATATGTTACGTACCTACAGACGTAAGCGTAACGAATTCATTCTTCCGAACTTCCATCAAACCGCCCCACAAAATTCTCTTAGTAAATGATCTTAATAAATTTAATGAATGTTTTTATAAGGGAAGGCCAGGCCCCCCAAAATAGAGATGAGAACACGGAATACGTGTCGCATCAATATTCCTACTGTTTTCAAAATAGGCTAAATGCTTGTACTATGAAAATAGAATTAACTTGCTGGTATCCTAGAGTGGAGCTCGAACCACAAGATCACTAGACGAGCAACATGACCACTATACCAACAAACTATTACGCTATGAGGTATTTCTTGATTTGTTGTCCAAG
The DNA here is from genome assembly GCA_016648135.1 of Agrypnia vestita. Lineage (NCBI taxonomy): Eukaryota > Metazoa > Arthropoda > Insecta > Trichoptera > Phryganeidae > Agrypnia > Agrypnia vestita. The sequence goes on from JADDOH010004870.1 coordinate 65,606, forward strand.
TTGTTAAAGGATAAATATACAATCACTAGCTGTAACCCGTCAAAAATGATGGAAAATTGGTTCGCGTCTTTGCTACGCCCTAGAATATATATTATATTTATAGCATCCTCCATGCGTCCGAGGAGAGGCGGCCGTAGCAACATGCGCAGAGCGGCAGGTTCGGGTTTGCTGGCCCGGGGTTCAAGCCCCATCTCTAGCCGTTTAATTTGTTTTTTTGCCGTGAATTCGAAGAAGTTACGGATGTTACACGGGGTTACGGACGGATAGAAGACAGACAGATGGATGGACGGACAGACAATGAAATTATTATGTTTGATTTTCCTTTACGCATTAATTACCTTCGACCCTTATTATGATAGGTCCTACTTCCGTTATAGGGAAATCCTGTGATGTACATATTGTGAATAAATTATAATGTATAAATACAAAATTATGTTACACTTTTTTAATCGTTGAGAAAAATTAACTTTTTTATTGGATAACAAAATAACAAAGTCATACGTGGTAGTAACAGCATTTTGTTGTATAATACTCGTACATCGCTGATTTACATTAAGTCACTCATTCTTTAAGAAAAGGTAAATGTTAGGTGTGTGTCTTAATGTATTTCTTCATTGATGGGCACGCAAATGATAAAAATCATTGCAGCCTTGCGGTGCTTCTGGGTTAGATTAGTAGAATAATTATGTTAATATTAATCACGGCACTACCGAGAACGTAAAATCTTGCAGATGTTCAGTTGGCGGGGGAATTGAAAAAACCACAATGACCATTATCATGAAACAATAAAATGCAAATCAACCAACAAGTTTGTAACATGATGTGATCTGTAATGATGACTAGAAGATAAAAATCTTATCATAAAATAGAACAAATTGTTCACTGTACAAAACAAACTGCATGAATCTAACTGATCATTGACTAGATAAATAAATAAATAATTTTTTTTAAATATAAGAATACAATACAATAGATCAGAACAATAGAGCTTAATTTATATACACGTGTGTATTTTTCGCTAACAATTTACATTTCCCACCTAATTCAATTTGTATTGTGTTTATTTGCATAATAACGCAGACATCGTCTGGGAAAGGAATAAATTATTGGAGATTCGCTACTGGGTTTTCACAAAAGTACCGTCCAGTATGCCTGATTAGTTGAAAAACCACCCACTTCTATCGGCATTATTATCGGCCAATATATCGTAGAAGACGATGCAATTCCAAATGATAATGGACACGTGACGCTGATCTCGCCGACTGATTATCATTAAAACTTATTGGCAGTCGTGTTGCTTGACATGTGATAGAATTTTATGATATATGCATAATATAACATTGAAATTTTCTCATAAACTGTACGCATTTAGATAATATAATTTGCGGTGGCACGTTCCTCGATCAAATAATTATAATTGACATCTATTTACAGCATCCACATAAATAATGTATCCGAAGAAACTCACAACATCCGCATTCATGGAAAAACATTAATTTAATTGTACGTTCATAGCCGTGGGGTTGCTACGTTATGATTATTGTAAACCCGACCCGTGGGATTGATAAGTTATGATCGTTGTAAACCCGAGCCGTGGGATTGATACATTATGATCGTTGTAAACCCGAGCCGTGGGATTGATAAGTTATGATCGTTGTAAACCCGAGCCGTGGGATTGATACGTTATGATCGTTGTAAATCCGAGATTAGGGCTTCTGAAAACCCGGGGTTTTGAAACCCGTCGGGTCCGGGTCCAATACTTTGGAAATCCGGCGGGTTCGGGTTCGGGTTCAGGTTCAAAATTATAATTGTATAAATATACGAAAAAAAAACACTTTTAATATGTTTATTGCAAATAATAATATGTATGATAAAAAAAAACAAAGATACAGAATTTATACGAGATTTACACAGCTTTTATAAATAGGTTATTTTAAAAATATACATTATAAAAATACGTATAATAATTATACATGTAGAAATTAAAAAATATTCAAATAGGTACGTATGATAAAAAAAGAAACAAAGATAAAAAACATATAAAAGTATTTTACACAGGTAATTTTTTAAGAATTTCTTATTATATGAATATTTTAAGAAAATTAACGCTGTGGGACTTATCACCTAATTATGACGTAATTTTTGTTTAAAAATTAGTCGACACCGAAAATGTTCGTTCATTGTCTGTTGATGTTGGTCTCGCTGTGCAAAGTACGTCGTAGAACAGCGTTTTCCAACTTTTATGCTACTACGCCTCCCCGAAAAACATTTTTTTTCCGCGCCTCCCTTACCTTTTATTGTTTTAATAGATTAAAAAATGATATAGACACATTTTAAATAATAAAAACTTCATTACAAAAAAAAATGAAATCTACAATTAACAGAATAATAACAAGGTTTAGCTCTAACATATAAATATGTGTATATTTTATTTATTTGTAGATATTATGGTATATTTTTTTTTTTTTAAATTTCGCGCCTTCCCTGGCAATAGTCCGAGCCTCCCAGGTTGGAAACCGCTTCCTGGAAAATTCTTCCCTTAAACGTTTATTCTAGGAGACTCACCTTTGGTCACAATATGGAAATGAAGCCTGGAGCTGGCACAAGAGGAACGAAAGTTTAACTTATTTTATTTAACTTATCCCAAGTGAAGCAGTTAGCAATACTCGCCTGAGTTCGCTCCACACTATTTAAACTAATGGAACTTTATTAGAAATTAAAATTAATTGATATATCAAATAAAACCCTATATGTATGTTTCGACCCCGGTTTTCGGATCCTGGTTTTAGGGTCGGGCCTAGAAGCCCTACCCGAGACGCAGGGTTGATACGTTATGATTGTTGTAAACCTGACAACATGTGGGTCATGGCTGCCTATTGGTCACAATCATCGTCATCATCTTCATAAGCATTACAACCCGGGGTATGTCATGGCTGCCAGCAAAATTCTTATCCGCAGTTTTCCGTTCGACATAGCTGCCCGTCAGTAAATTTTACCCACCCTAATCGGCTATCCTATCCCCTACGATATTGTCCTGAAATTTCACTCGCTCTTTTCCTAACTTCTCTAGTTGCTAGACTTTGTCAACATGCATTGTGCACGATCTAAACGTTGTGTACCAACTTCGATTGAATGAATCATGTTGTCATCGACCCTGCTTGACAAAACCAACATGCTTAAAATGAAATGAAATGGAAGAATTATTGTATCAGGTTGGACTATCTTCTGCTTATCTCCGTTAACAAATAAAATGTTGATAAATTTAAAGAATTAAGAATTTTATAAAGAACTGCGTTGCACGGGTCAAGTTGAAAAAAAATTTGTGAGGTAAAACAAAGGTTCCATTGTTTTGCAAAGCCTCTAAATAAAACAATGTTTCCATTTAATCAAGGCTGGGATGGATAGGATATCTGGGGAAGAAATTTGGCATATTTTTTCCGTCGAGAATATGTATGCAAAATTTGGGTGCGATCGGTCAAATCAGTCCAATCGTGTAGATTTGTACAGAAAATATATCTGGGGGAGGAGATGGATTAGAGGGGAAAGGGGAAATGTCGCCTATATTACCCGACTGCTCTTAAAGAATAAGTATACAAAATTTGGGTCAGATCGGCCGAAAGGTACAGATTTGTATGCAAAATTTGACAGGGGGAGGGTGGATAAAGATGGAGGGGTAAATGTCACCTATTTTATCCACCGGGTTCCTAAGAATAGGTGTACAAAATTTGAGTCAGAGCGGTCAAACTGTGTAGAGCTGTACAGAAAATACGTCTGGGGGAGGGGGTGGGGTAGAGAGGGAAGAGGAAATGTCGCCTTTAATACCCAGTCCTAGCTAGTCCTAAAAGTTTTCAAATGTACAAAAATACATTCTTGCATCTCGTAATGCAGGGAAAGATTGCCGTAATTCGGGGCCCTGGAAGAAGGAGAACTTCGTAGCTGAAAAACTTGAGACAGTGGTTTGGCCAGTCTACTGCGGAGCCGTTTCGGGCCGCAGTAAACAAAGTCCGCATAGCCAACATGATAGCCAACGTCCGTTAAACGGACAGGGCACGAGAAGAAGAAGAAGAAGCATTAGTTATTATAAATTTTAATTTATAGTGACAAATGTATATTAAAGCAACAGTAATGCGGCAATTATTAGCTACTCGCGACTTGAGCTGAAACGGAGGAGGCGGTAGGTATTGTGCAACGGATTGTAAGAACTGGAAAAATTGCGTTGTGTCAGTAAAGCCATGTATTCACTAGGGGACAAATCGCGAAACATTCCGCTCGACATGTCGCATCAACATCTACGCTCATGTTTCGGGGACAATGACGCGATCATTTGACGTGTACACACCGGGACTCGCATATCTTGTCGCGGAAATGTCATCCGATAAGGTTATGGATGACAGCTGCGGTATCTCATTTGGCGAAAACGGGGTTCCGCGCAATTCGAAATGTTTTTTTGAGTCGCAATTTCAAATTAACGAGGTTTTACTGTAGTAAATTGAATATTATTGAAAACAAGGTCCTTTTGCAAATAATTATTGTTTTCCACGTCACGGAAATGTGGCCCTAGGAGGTTATGATGTCAACTGCGTATCTGTTTATATTAATGAGTTTATCGAAACGTAAGAGGAGAAAAAAGAGGAGAATGCGAAATTCTTTACTGCAAAGAAAAAGAAGGACGGACATTCTATGCGATCTTCGATCGATACAGCTCGATGAGTTCAAGAACAATTTCGTTTCCCCTCACTGTCATCTTGACAGATACAGCGCATGCGTATTCACTTGTAAACATACCACGTGGTACAGTTGCCGGCAAACTTCTTGAAATTCTTTGGCGTAGTGGGGGTATGCGCAGAAGGCAAAATTTGGGTCTCTTTGGTGGAAAGGTAGATGCGCAAACTTCTCCCCACTACGCTGTAAAATTTCAAGATGTTTGCCGGCTACTGTACTGACGCTCCGCGGAATGTTGCAGTGAGTACGCTCGGGTACCGTGCGCATGGCAACGTTGCCACGGCACGTAGAAATGCCGCGCTATGTTGTGCGCGCCGTCGCGGAACAGTGCACGACGTTGCAACGTCACGTAGACTCTGTGCCACGCGTGCTGTTGAGGGACAATTTGTCCCCTAGTGAATACATGGCTTAATGGACTCACTCGAGTTGACCCGCAGATCGATTTTATGGGGTCACGTGTTTTCTGCAGTTCATTAAAGTGGATCTGAACATTCCCGCCTCTGCATAATATATGCACAGGTATACATGTATAATAAACATCTGCATTGTTATTGTCGACACTTTAATTATTATGATTCATATATTTTTCCGACTTGATTAAAAATCAATATAAAAAACATGACTAGGCATTATATTATTTTTTTATTTTTTTTAATAGATATGCGAACACGGAATACGTGTCGCATCAATATTCTTATTATTCTCAAACTAAGCCAAAGGCCTGTGCTACGAAAATAAGACTAACTTGCGGATGTCCCAGAGTGGGGTTCGAACCACCGACCACCAGATCACTAGGCGAGCGCCATGACCACCGACAAGCTACTCGCTGGCACTGATATTGTTGTGTGATATCAAAAGGTCATATCCACCGTGATACCAACAAGCTAGTCATTGGCAATAATATTGTTGTTGTAATATCAAAGGACATACGGGCTTATTTCTATGGCAGATTTTTCAAATTTATTTTACCAAAATCAGTTTTCCTGAACCCTCATACATGTTCACAATCTTACAAAACTATAAATTTGTATCTAGAAAGTATAAACCTAAAAACCTTTTTCATTATCACTCGTGTTCTATGTAATACTCCTAGCTTATTCTAATTGGTAATAATATAATAAATAATATAATAATAATAATCTAATCTCACTGGTAAGTTGTATTTGTTTGTTTACAAGTGAAGTTATCAAATACAAATTTTACTCCACAAGAACTTGCTACAGCCGTAAATAATGGAAAATAAATGTTTAGTTAAACACTTTTACAAAACTTTTACTAATACGAAAAGCGACTAATTTTTTTGGCGACAGTACAAAAGGCACAAAAATTCTGGGCCCACTAAGCAAACCACGCACGGTGATCAAAAATGAAACCCACAAAAATAAAATGAAATAACACTAAGAATCTGAATTTTCGGTATCTGCTTGTCTGTCTATCCGCCCGTAACATTACAACTTTGGACAATTACAACATGCAAGGGTCGTCTCACCAAATTACACGTTATTTACATTTTTATATTACTATTTTATTCATGTTTAGTTTTAGGTTTAAGCGAATAAAGTCAATTAAAAAACAAATGTTTTTCTATTCATGAATTTTCAGCTTCAAAATCCTACAATTATCACGTGATTTTTCACGGGCGGCTATCACGGCTGGTGTTCAGCATAATTTAATACGAATATGTCATATGTTTGTCATATGAGAGCACTCGCGCAAACATAAGCTGTGCTGTTTTGCGTTTATATGTTATTTTTTATTATTATGATATTATAAGAAATATAAAATAATAATAAAACAAAAAGTAAAAAACTAAATAGACCGATGATATGTTGAAAATTTAATTTTTAGGAGAAACAAAAGTTTCGTTTCAAATATGTATATGTAGGTTATGTTCGATAATTTAATTGATACGTCCTCTTTTAGAGCACCTTTTAAGATGATATATTACCACTAGATCACAACATACGTAAAAGTAAAATGTTTTTTTAACATACGTCCTTCTGTATTTACAGCAACGGTATGCTATTATTAGTTTTAAATTATTACAATATTTATTGTAACAGAGATGACAATTTTTAATAAAGATTTTCAAAAAATATTCTTATTTGTTTAAAGTTCGATGTAGGTATCAAAAGAAGAGACAACAGATCGATGAGAAGGATCACGCCCCTAGCCCCAAGGACAATAAAATGCATGACTTTTCTTAAGCATATATTTTAAAAAGAAACCGGAATAAGAGATATATCTCTTTGAGTAGCTTGTTGGTCTTGTGGTTAGAACTCTCGCCTCGTAATCCAAAGGTCGCAGGTTCGAATCTCACTCCAGACAAGCAAGTTAGTCCTATTCTCATAGCACAAGCGTTTAGCTTAATTTGAAAATAGTAAGAATATTGATGTGACACGAATTTCGTGTCCGCATCTCTATTTTTTTTTAATTAAAAAATAATCTCGTAATATTCCTATCACAATAATTAACATAGTATTCAGATTTTAATATTTCATAATATTCTGCCGGATAATTTTTTTTTTCCTAAATATATGTTTAAATAAAGTCAGGCTCCTTATTCTCACTGCACGCCCCTGCTTGGGGGAGTCCGATATCCAGTAATCAAGAGCCACAGGTTGAAGATGTTCATAGCATGGCGCATTGCCCATCCCGTCTATAATACCTAACCTTTTCTGGATCCTAGAAGAATAATTTATGTATCCTGATCTGAAGAATAGGTGGGGACGGCACCCCGACAATTGCTCGCGAGACAACTCCACGCTGCCAATTGTGCACAGACAGCTGCACGCAAGACGTGCGGTACAACTCAGACCATAGCGCGCAGAACAAAACCACAAATTTATACAAAAAGAAAAAGAAAGCTTTTTAACCTAACCTCTAAAAGTCCACTAAAAATGGTGGAAATTTTGTGAAACAATCCATGAAAAAGTTTATCTTCAACAATATAACATATTAAAGAAAAAATTGGTTGGAAAATGTTGAATTTCAAAAATGGTTAAGCGGATATGGAAAAGTTATTGTTTTCTCTGTCAATACACACCCTCAATTGTGCTAAAATTATTCGAATATTGAAGAGATGAAATTATAGATTTTCTGTCCATAATACTACTTATTACGAAGCGTTACATTTAAGCGTTATAAACTCTACATGAGAGAGTAGAGATACTCCTTCGCTCTACCCAACCGAGTTTCTCCAGGGTGTGCTTGGCTACAATAGTTTAGAGACTAAAAGGAATGTGTATTTGATTACACATTTTTATCGATCGTTCCGCGGTATGATCGACAATCCCGAAATTATGCAGAGCATCGGTTTGTGTGTTCCTGATAATTACCTTAGACATCATCAGCATAGGTTTCACATTCCAATATACAGGACCAACCTGCCGATGGTTATGCCTGTTGGAAGAGCTAACGCTATGTTGAACATTATCGCTTCGGGTATTGATATATTCCATGTGTCTGAAGGGGTTTTCTGAAGCAGGATTCTCCTAACCTTTGACCAGATTTTATATTATTTTTAATTTATTAAATATTGTTATTTTGATATATATACTTTCATAATATGTATGCCTTGAACACTTAATTTGTAATGTACATATTATTAAATAAATTGAATTGAATTGAATTTGGTTATTATTTACTTTTCAGCTTTGTGAAATACTGTAAAATAAAGTACTCGGGAATTATTATCCCCATTTAAATGGACTCCTTTTGAAGACTGAAAGAACTGAAGAACCTCCGGTTTCAAGGATGCCAACGAATGATTCCTTAAGAATGCCGCGGATGGCGTTCGAAAATATTTAACACATAAACAAAGCATAGAGGTGTATGTGGGGGAGGAAATCTTCAAACAAGAAGCATAAATATTTTGGTTACCTGCCTGATCTACTTACACTTGCTCGGGAGGCATCTCATACGAAGAATTCTATAATGGCCCGTATGCACAGCTGAGATTTTTATGAGATTTTCGGTTCGAGATAATCTTTGAGTTACAAATTTTCCTCGCGTTAGTAAAAAATTTAATATTTTGGGACTCTCGGACAAATCGCTCTTTGAGGGCGGATTGCCTTATTTTAAGGAGAAGGGACTCTCGGCTTTGCAGTTTCCGTGTACACACCATATTTCAGAGATTCGTCGTCTTGCGCCTCACTTCAAGCTTGTCATCCGTCAAATATCAGTCCATTGACCATTGATATTCCGTTTATTAATTGAATGAATTTGAATCTTTCCAACAGCAATTAAAATGGAATCAATGTTTACAATTTAATGATTTATGTTTGTTTAACTTTTTAGGTAGCTGTATATTTAGGCCATTGTTTACATATGTGCCAGTTCTCGTTGTCAAATCGAATGATCTATGAATTTGTATCTGAATAAAAATTTCATGGTATATGGTACATTTATTTATCTGAGAATTATTTTATCTCTAGATACGGGGCTATAATAATACATCTATCATATCAAGTACATATGATACCAAGAGCATGATTTTTTTATCAGAGCATCTCTGCAGACAGAAAAAAATTACACAGATACAAACATCTAAAAATAAAATACAGTCGAACTCGGTTATAACGAGCGCCACGGGACCGACTTAAATTGCTCCTTATAGCCGGGACTCCTTATATCCGGGATAGGTAAATTTCACTTTCTAAATTTTTTTGATCGTGTGATGTTATTTTCAAGAGCAGCCAAATAAATTTTCAGAGCGATGAAACTGAAAACTTTTTACAGACTTCGGAATTTTTGGCGCCGCGTTTCTATTTCATGAATAATTTCGACTTTTTCGCGAACCGAGAGACACTTTTGTTTGTTAGTAGACAATTCGAGTTTAACTGATTAGGCTTTTAAATGCTAATGCATAAAATAAACTGTCACCTCAAACACACATTATTGTACTGTGCTTCAAACATTTTGGAAACCCCCAATAATCGGAGTTATATGACAGTTCTCGACCTTCAGTTCGGCATGCCTTTGATAAGAAATGCCGACGAACTATTGTTTGCCTGCGCACGTGACATCTTCGGACACACAAGTGTGTACATCATAAAATGAACCCTAATTAAATGCGAGCCGCTTTAAAAGCAAAGTTTATTGTTATTTTGTTTTTTTTCTGTAACTCAAGCAAATATGTATGCAGAGTTTCTAAAATTTGCTCCTTATATCCGGGAATCGCGCTCCTTATAACCGAGAACGATTGTATGGGAGTATGCGAAAATCAAAATCAATTCACAGTTTTGCTCATTATAGCCGAGATCTCCTTATACCCGAGATCGTTATAACCGAGTTCGACTGTATGTATAACGACATCATATTATTATGTTGAATAACAAAGTGACGCTATAACAATCGTTTTATTCCGCAGAACGAGCTTTTCCAAACAACCTTCTTTAGCCATGAACTGAGATATTTATTAAAACGTACTTCACATCCACTCGTACATATATGGCATGTTTATATATGTATTGGTGGTACATAGATATATACACAAATAACCGTTATATCTGCTTTGTTCTGAAGTTTTATGATATGTGTGATATTTTGTTATGCTCGTATCCTACATATACAAAAAAAAAGGTTTTAATTTTTAACATACAGTTTATTAACAGGTCTTTGAAGACCCTTGTATGCCATTAATATTCAATGCCCTGGAATGCCATTAATATACAATGTAAAAACATTTTATAAAAATTAGAAAAATACCAAAAAAACCAAAATATAACGGAAACCGCTGCCGTTGGTTCCAATACGTTTGACTTGTTTAAAAAAATACTACAAGCTTGTAAATTTTGGAACAATTATGAAAAGGTCAAACTAAATATAATGTTTTATGTATGCCATAGGTACTTGTGAATACAAAAAAGTGTTGCTTCACCCTATCTTTTTTCAGAGGCCAGTGTGATTCCCTTACTCTGCAATATGTCGAGCAAATCTTTATTTAATATTATATTGAATATTTATCTTCCCGAACGCATTGTTTATAATTGGTACTTTCATTGTTCGACCCGACAATCGGGTTAAATAGCTATGAAACGGGTCAGTATTTATATTCGCTTTATTAATCATTTCATTTAGAATTATATTATAGTTTTTGGTTAAATTTTGGTAGAATTTTACACAGAGCGAATAATTTACAGTAATCATCCATGTTCATGTACTAACTTCTTGAGTATGGATTGTTAATTGATTATTTTAGGTAGATGAGAGAAATAGATTTAGATTGATAGAATAAAATATTGGTATTACTCAAGGGGGGGTAAGGTTTTTAACTTTTTTTTTGCATTTTATTTTTAATTTTTTAAATGAATGTATAACATTGCAAGAATATTGTGTCAAAATTTCAAGTCAATCGGAGCAAAATTGACGAAATTATGAACATTTGAGCGATACTCAGACTGATTTTCTATACCTGCTCGGGCAACTAAGAGACGCGCTCACCTGAGGACTACCGGTCGTGCTATTGTATTGGAAGAGTTTTGCGTAGACAAGGACAAAAATATGCTGATGATGAAAGCTCTTTGCTGTGTGAACATGGCATCGACGATTATGTGTAAGTATAAAATAAGTGTCGAGTTTTATTTTGAATTTTACAGTGTGCAAAACTTTTTCCCGTTTAAAGCGTTTTCCCCACATCTCACGTTTTCAAAGTCGGTGTCCATTATAACTTCAAAACTACTGCACCGATCCTTTTGAAATTTTGAACACTATTTTTGTACATAATTTACGGGGTAACGCTGGAGACTTTTTTAAAATTTGTTAATAATTTTTATTTTTTAATAACAAATTAGACGATTTTTTTCGCAAAAAATCGTGTTTTTCCCTTCAAAGTGTTCCAAAAAATTGAAAAATTGAAATTTCAAAAAACCCTCCCAGCGTTACCTGGGAAAACCTATTATCTAACGAATGAACTTTGATTTTTTGATTTCAGATGATCTAGCACCAAGTTATGATGGACACCGCAATTCTACTTTTTTCCGAGACACGTCCGAATAATTGCTGCCATTGCCGTATTTTTTAATATTTCTTCTTGAGAATTTTACACAATATTTTTCAAATGCCATACTTTAATGTACTATTGGTTTTAATAAAGAGATTTTAACTATGTCGTCACAAAAAATTCACAAAAACATGCCTTTTTTGTACGAATTAACCTTACCCCCCCCCCCCTTAATATAGTGTGAAGCAGCCATGGCGATTTAATTAATCGTTTAAATTAATATTACAAATTAAATTAATAGTATATTTATGAAAGCATTGAAGAGGCGTCTGGTTTTTGATTGACAATTTTGCAGTCATAAGTCCGTAATTGTAAGTCCTTTTGCTGAAGAGATTAAAGATTTAATTAAAAATCTATCCCTTTCGAGGACACCATAATTTTTTTATGATTTAAAAATATGTTTAACTTTTTTCTGTCACACAACTCGTCCGTGTACAGGGATGTCTATTATCATACCAACGCAGCCTATCAGAATGCATGATGTTCATCATGCTGGTTTTTCTATCCTTATTTTGCATAAAAATGCGCCGCGGACTAATTATACACCTTTATTAATTGTTTTATGTTATATTGGATTTGTTTTGCATATGTAAAACAAATTGGATGAATTAATTATAAAGATGAACAGAAAAATCTATCCAGCGAAAAAATCTTTGATAAACACAGGGAATCGAATGCGGAAATTTTCCTTGCCGGGGAACCGCGATATCAATTCCGCTATTTTAACCATTTAAAAAAAATTAAGACTGAAGTAGTAGTTTTCTCTAAATAATACATCAATTTTTTTAAATAGCTGTAATTAATTTTGTAGTATACACGCTAAGTGGTGCCAAATAAATCAATCAATATTATTTAACATGAAATATCGATAGAATTTAATTTACAATAATTTATAATAATAAGAGCGATCACAGTATATGCGTATGACAATAAAGTCACAAGCGTGGGGGGATATAAGCGATTTGTGGTATTTGTTAAACATTAGATACTAAGTATAAGTAATGTAATAGAATTTTGATGAGAGAGTTTTACATAGTGATGTGAATGGATTATTTAACGCAAGCGATCCTTGGAGATTTAGGAAAAGCTTTTGATTTTATTGATGTACTGTAATCGCTCTTGTGTGTGTACTTTGGCTGTCACTAAAAAAGATTTCTTCCGTTTTTGTCATTTTTTATATAAGCATGTATTTATTTTTTATAAATATATTCTATTTCCTCTCTTTATTCTTCATCATATTAAATCAAGTGTAGCTTGTTGGTGTAGTGGTCATGACGCTCGCCTAGTGATCTGGTGGTCGATGGTTTAAGACCCATTTCAGGACACCATCAAGAAGACCACCATTTTCATAGAAGTTAGTTCTATTTTCATTTCTTTTGGCTTAATTTGAGAATAGTAGGAATGAATATTGATGCGAAATGTATTCCGTGTTCGCATCTCTATTTAAAAAAAATCTTGTGGTCATTTCGAATTGCGTCGAAGGCGTGTTCCATTTTCGAGTGTTATTAATCTTAAAACTCACATGTCACTTTTATAATAATACAAACCGACAGATGTCATCGGTACATACAATATGCGATAAAATAACACGTCAGCATTTAAATTAATTGTTTTCAATGCTTACACTGATTTTGTAAATTTTAATGAATGATTATTGTATTGCCATTCGGAATATGTCTCTCCGTCAAAATTGTTGGTCAGAAAATGGATCAAATGTTGATTACAAAATTTTTGGCTGATAAACAAGTAAAGCTAATTAAAAGCGTGTAAAAAAATTGCAATTTTCTGTATAACATTGTTCTATATTTAAATAAAATTATAAAAATATGCCGAACAAACAATCTATCGAAAAATATTTACTAGCGGAATACGGACTAATTTGTTTTAAATATCATAGAACAATATTCTAAAATTGCAACATCACAATAAAATTTTGGTTTCATTTTAATAAAAAAGATAATATTAATTAGAACGTATAACAAACGTCATTGGTATACAATGAAAATCATTTTTTTGATTTATAAAAAGACCAATTTTATAACGATTTATAAAAAATCGTTAGTCCATTTAGAAATCCCATAAAGTTCTGCGTTTCCTGGCTTTAGATGATGACTACTGCATTGTATAATAATTATGTGTTCGGAAAAAATAAAATGTTGGTCTTGGAAGTATTATATTTCTTTATTATTGAGTTCGTAATGTTTTTAACAACACTCTAAATAAAACCCCGAGTAGTGGGTTTTTTTCAGATTCATTCGTGGTAACGAAAACCATATTTTATGTCATGGAATAAAAACTTAATGGTTTCATTAATCATGCCGCTACATCTTTACTTATTATTATTATTACTTTACTTCGTGCTCTTTATTAGATCAATTAGTGCACTATTTTATCTTACACAGGCCCATCGCGTGAATATAAATATAGGACAGATAAATATGTTAACTGTTCGAAGAATATTTTTTCTTCTTCTGTATGAAGGCTTGAACTTTGTGGTGACATTATTATTAAAATAAAACACAAATTACTTTGTTTTCACCACTATATTAGATTAAAAAATCTACATGTTTCGAGAACAATGTTCTCTTCATCAGGATTATTGTGTACTAATCTTAAAAGTTGAAACAAGCAAATATGTTACGGTGAAGGAGCGGTTGAGGGGGTTGGTGAGGGGAGGGGGGGGTTCGAGGTGTTGATTATTATGGGTCATTTGGAATGTTAAGTGGAAAAATATTCAAAATAGGATTATGCAAAAATTTCGTCTGTGTATTTATTATATTAGACTTAATATTAACATTTTTCCTAATTTTCCTAATTATCTATCCTAAGTCAACAGATAGAAATAAACAATGGCGTAGAATTTTATTTGTCGATAACAATTTGTCAAAAATAATAACTAAAAATATTCCTAACTCAATAAATGTTAATATTAAGTCTAATATAATAAATACACAGACGAAATTTTTGCATAATCCAATTTTGAATATTTTTCCACTTAACATTCCAAATGACCCATAATAATCAACACCTCGAACCCCCCCCTCCCCTCACCAACCCCCTCAACCGCTCCTTCACCGTAACATATTTGCTTGTTTCAACTTTTAAGATTAGTACACAATAATCCTGATGAAGAGAACATTGTTCTCGAAACATGTAGATTTTTTAATCTAATATAGTGGTGAAAACAAAGTAATTTGTGTTTTATTTTAATAAAATATGTCTCCATAGTCCTGATACTTAACCTCAATAACTACTAGATTCGTATTATTTTATTATATACATTTCAATTAAAATACCACCCATTACAAAGGATCTTAAGAGTAACATCCAGCAAATTTCAATGAACTTTCTCGATTAAGAGATATAAATAAATTCTCACAGTTCATATGAGATTTCCTTCAAACTTTTCTAAAAAAGTGTAATGTACCTATTACCTAAATATGTTTCGGTCAAAATACCATCACATGCAGAGGTTCTTAAGAGCAACTTTCGTAAAATTTCAATGAAATTTCTTTGATCAAGAAACAGGCAGTTTTTATCATATTTTCCTCATTTTTTTTCAGAAAAAGTGTTATGTGTGATCAAATGTATACCACAATAATTAATACGAGTAAATGTCCGCTGAAGAACTTTGTCGAGAAGGAATGGAAACAATCTGTTGTCTGCCATAATATAACGTATAAAGTAACAAAGCTCTATATCTTGATGAGAATTTGTTTATCATAAAGCTACATACGAAAAATCGTTCAGAAATAAATCTACGATAGTTATTCAATCAATAGGAGTCATTTTTCTAAGAATTAAAACTTTGTACTTCAAAAATCTAAGAAGGACTTGTGGTTATTTTGTGTTAAATTTAAAATGTGAAAGATTAGAACAAAAAGTAACCCATTACCAAATTAAGTCAAACTTAAAGAATGATGCAGTTACATGCAAAGTGTTCTCAAAATACTACATTCTAATCTAATGTTCTACGCAAAGAATTTTACAATTTGATTTTTTATGTGGGAGTAAAAGTTGAAAAGGCTTTGTACTATGTAGAACTGTATGGAATAAACTTCGGCAAGTGAGGTAGCGCAATAGTTTGAAAATGGAGCCAGTCATTGTCTGAATAGAGATATATACATACTCGTAATATCTTTTTTCCGATACGTTTGCCTTCTAAATTCTACTTTGGGCTAACTTTGCACTCAATTGAGAGTGATCTAACAGAAATTCTTTGAGTCTGGACATTCACGCATGAAGGACGTTACTATGCATGTATTCGACGATTAAAAAAGAAAAGAGCTTAATACCACATTCAGCACTAATGTCTGAATTATAGTTTTTAAATGCTCGAAAATACAAACGAAAAAATACGATAGTCTTTATAAAGTACACGTTCGAATAGAATTTTTCAAATGTACAGGTACAAGCTATGTCTTCAGCTCTCGCAAATATAGACGAATATGGAAAAAAGATAACCTATCTACTTGAAATATTAATTTGTCTAAAATACATAAAGTATTTACAAAAAAATCACAACGGATCGAGGAAAACCACGAAATATTGACGAAAACAACTCTGTACCAAGAAGTTATTTATTTGCGAAAAAAATAGGACGTTTGTCGATGAAAATTATACAGGATAAAACTATTCCTGAATAATTCCGTGGATGGTACGATAATCTTCCAGTTGATAAAAAAATTGGGCACATGGTACTAGAAACATCCATTAGTGATGTTAGTGAGACTTTCTAACCTTTTTTAAATGTTATATTTTTACATACTTATTACATATCATTCTTACTTATGTAGGTACTATGCATAACCAACCATGTAATCTTTTTCTAAATGTTCATCGATAGATTGTATCTGTTTGTCTTTCTAATTTCTTTCATGTATTGTAGAACTATATATGTATATTTATTATAATCCGTGATACATAAAATTTGAATTAAATGAAATAGTTTTTTTTACGTTGTTCTTTAATCAATCTTTAATTCAAATATGTATTTGTGATGATCTGATGATACATTCTGCGAAAACGATTCCATGGCCTCTTTCTAAGAATAATCTTTCACGACCTCGAAGTTTTAAACTATAAATAAATACGAGTAAGTTAATGTGAAAGCGTGTCCATGAATGTTTTTCTACTTCTTCTTCAACCTGCTGGATAGTAGGTACTAATAAAAATAATGATAATAATAACATTAAAATAAGGTAATGTCCAACAATGGAACAGCCTCTTTTAATAACCGCTACTTAAATCTAGTTTCTCTCTCTTACATCCAACAACTAACAGGTATATTTTAAAAATTTTATAACAACTCTACCAGTTATTTAAAAATAAATTTTGACGATTTCGGAAAAAAATACTTATTTTACATTTCATAGAAGGTTCAACAGCATCAGTGAAGTCAAGGCCTATTGCATATGCATTCAGATCTTTTCTTCAGGAGAACCATTTCTTCAGAATCCTCGTATTACAAATGCTTGAAGAGTTATTGCATATTAATACAATATATTTATAACATATATATATTATTATGGTAATATATTCAAAGACATATCTGCATTGAAGATCTAGAATTGGAGAGAGCTGGCGCAGGACCAAGATCAGTTAGGGAAAACACATGACAGTTAAAGAAACGGGATGAAGAAGCCAAGACCTACCAGGGGTTGTAGAATCAATAATAATGATGATGAAGATTTTATTTTATACATTGACCGAAGACTTAAAAGGCCAACTTCTCAACACATAATGTATTTACAAGAAATTTGATCCAAAGCATTTAAATTTACTTCGTAATCCCGATGTAAATACTTGCCCGATGCTTGCCCTATGTAAAACATATATCTTACCCCATTGAGCTAAATTAATAATAATATTAATTAAACAGCAGAATATCTGAGTCCTGCAACACCGTACTACAATATAAGTAAAATCCCGTTATTTCAAATACCGAATTTAAGGATATTCTTAATTTATTTTTAAAATATATTTTCATATAGATGTACAAGTCAATAATAATATTCTCACTTGGTTTTTCCATTAACTGAACACTTATTTTGGTGACCACTTCATAATAAAAAAAAATGTATTGTATAATCATATATTTAAATATATTATAATGTGTTTGCACTACTAAATTCAGCGGAGTTTTTTTAGTTAATTTTTTTGAAGCAGTCAACTACTACGCACATTACCTATGTACATATTTATAATTTAGTTTTGAATATGCAAATACTTGCACACTTCTACAAGTTACCGGAACAACAGCTATTCTAATCAATTACTCTGAGTTTTTTATCATCGGTGTAAAAAGTTAAACCTTCTTAATTTAATAAAGGATTTTGCTCCTTTTATACAGTTGGTGTTTCGTTAATCAGTTGGGTTTATTAGATTCTCTAGTTGATGTCTGAGTATATCTCCAGATCAAAATCCCAACACGTGTAGATGATACTGGAATTTAATTATTTTAATTTAATTCAACTAAATCTCTGAGATTTATCTCACCCATATGAAAACAGGATCAATAATGCCACGACGGATAATACAAACTATCCCTTGTCAACCGATAGGTGATGCTCAGTAGCGACTGCAAAAATGAATTTTAGATTCCCATGAGGGCGCTAAAAAAAAATAGAAAATTTGAACAACTCGAAATGTTACCAAATTACATATCTGTAATTTAATTGTAAACCTTATCCTAAGAAAAATAAATTTGAACCTTGTAATAGATAAATGGAAGCTTATACAGTAAAATCATCTAAGAATATTCCATTGTGTTTAAAAAATATTGATTAGCAACAGGTAAACAAAAAGTATATTAAATTTATTTATTTTGATCTTGTTCGGAGTTGATACACAATTTAGATCAGACTATGCCTGTCTCACTAGAAGAATATGTATTGAGACAGGCGTACTTTACGAATTAGTTGTACAATGTTCTTAAGTTTTCACGGCCACTCAGAATCTTCAAGTTTGTGTTTACTGGGGTATTATGCCGTGTTGTTGTATTATGTGTGGACACATCAGCCCTGATGATGGACCCTGCAATGGGATCCGAAACGTCGGCCCGAAAGGTCGTAACAACACGGCATAATACCCCAGTAAACACAAACTTGAATATAGTTGTATAATTTAGATATTTACACATAACAACAAATAATTATCTTTTTTTAAACAATATTTATGTATGTATGCAAGTCTGTTTTGAGAACACATTTTCTAGATTTGTCCACTGTACGATTATTATTTAATTAAGACAAATTATAGACGTGTCATAGAGACGACTCTATTTATATGAGAAACATTTATGGAAGTGTTTTATACGAAAATTTTTTTTTTCTTTAGCTCTTACAGGTTGTAAGCCCTTCGTATAAAACGCTTCCACACACGCTTCAAATATGAATAGCTTCGTCTTCTACAATTTTAGTTAAAAAAATAATTATCTCATTAGTTTATTGGGGTATTTTATATAAAAAATCAACGTACCAAAAATGAATAAAAAATACAAATACAGTAATTAGAAAAGGTACAATAAGAAGTCATTCGATTAATTTATTTGGATGAGAGTACCAATTTTGTAAGACCATATTTTTGATCCAGGATATTTTTGTTGTAATTCATTACCGGATTTAAACTTTTCTACATGTTGTTAAAGAGTTTGGGTCAAAAGTAGTTGAAACTCCTACAAATTATACGAGAATTACAAAATAGCTATGTTACCATGTGCAGTGAGTACATTGAAGCATGTTTTTTATATGTTGGAAAAAAACATATTAAATACAATGTTACATATTTATCTGACAGAATATTATTATATAAGGGGTGTGTTTTTATTAGTAGCTTTATAATGAAATAAAGCTCATAAAAATCATGGTATTGTCTTTGTTGATAAGATAAGTTTATGCCATAAAAATATTGGGTGTTTTTAAGAAGATTGTTTTTCAGATTTGAAATACTTTTGCCATTTCACCATGAATAGACTTACGCCAGAACAACGCTTGCTGCTTGTACAAATGTATTTCTAAAATCATGGTATGTATTATAATCATATTTAAACACAAATGGAATAAAATTATCTTTCCAATAAACCTAATATCAAGCTCATTACCACGATTTTTTGCGTATTATTTCATTTTAAAGTTCTGTACCTTAAAAATACCCTAAACAAAAATCTGAAAATAATGATAATAATTGTGAAATATATATTTTATATCAATTTTATTCAAAATGTATGTTTGCGTGGAATTTATGCTTCAAAGTATCCACTGTATCCCCCTCCTAATAAGCATGCAAACAGAGACCTACAATATACTGCTCCAACGTTGATCAATACATATAGCACTTGCGAGTCGAATACAAGTTTTTGCATTTTTTGCGTCGGGTCATAAAAATCAATTGTAAACAGATGGCATTCAATATAATATGTACTATACATTAATATCGGGGAGAGGCGGTGGGGCGAGCAGGGGAAGTGTGTATGACTTTGCGCAGGGTCCTTAAAAGTAATTATGAAAAAATTGGAATAGATAGGGTTCAATTTAGCACACGCCTAGACTTATTCTTAAATTAACTATATTGCTATTTTGGTGATTGTTACCCCGACACTCAACGAGACGTATTTATTTATGCCCGTATAATTAATTGATTAATGTTCATTTAAATTAACGACTTTTGCCTTTTTAGATGGGACCTGTGGAAAACAGTCGTGAATCCGCATTGTCTAATTGAGGGGAATGTGGCGTTACCTATTATTACTTGTCATTATAGGTGAATCCCATGTAAAGCCAAGAATAGAATGGTGCAATATTACTTTTCAACACCCAACAGTTCTCCAGTAATGGCATATAAAGCATTTTAAATCAAAATAGGTACATCGATACGCTGTAACACATACATGGATTGTGGTGTTGGACCTCCACAATGTCTTGTTGTTCTAAAAGAATACCTATTTATTTGATGTCGAAGCGACACGGATGTCAAACAGATTTCTATTATCACGCCAATCAAAATTGTATAAAATAAGTACTATAATTACTTTAAATAGTATGTAGTAAGAGTAGCTTGTTGGTCTTGTGGTCAGGACTCTCGCTTCGTGATCCAAAGGTCGCGGGTTCGAACCTCACTCCAAACCAGCAAGTTGGTCCTATTTTCATAGCACAAGCGTTTAGTTTAGTTTGAAAATAGTAAGAATATTGATGTGATACGATTCCGTGTTCGCATCTCTATTTTTTAAAAAAAAATTGTTAGAAATTAGTTAATTTCACATACATCTATTAATTTCTTCTTCCGTAACAATGATAGAAATATTGACATTTGGCAGGTGTCTTATATTTTTGGGTGTTGGAATAACGATCACCATTATAACAAACTTGCTGTTATAAGAATAAGGCAGTAAATCGAAGGCTGGAGGTAAGGTAGCTAATAGGAAGGGTATCTGTATTTTAAAAAGTAAATATGCAAAACAAAAAGTGTAGGATTAGAAAATAGGGAGATACATTCAGTTTTCTATGCTTGAAAGCAATTTTGTTGCGAAGGTCAAAAACACAATTACTTTAAAATCATTAACGATTTTATTATTTTAATAACACTCCTTTCATTATCTAACACCAAAATTCCTTCAACAATTTTTGGATAAAAAAATATTATAAGACATTATTCCAAAAAAATTTATTGCCTCTGACGTCGTAGTTTGTTTTCGGTGTTTACAGCAAAATTGCTTTCCGGTGTCGAAATACAGATTTTTAAATTCTCAGATATTTAGAATAATCTGTAATATTTATGATCTAATAAAATCTTTGATACTAATCGATTTATTTAATTAAATATTTATACACCACCATATTTTCCATATAGTGCAAATCTATTAAAAATAATTACGTATAACAATGTATTTTTTTATTAAACTTTTCAGATGACAAAACTAGTGGGAAAATATACTTCCCCATTTCCTATTCGCTACCAATTATTATAAAAAGCAAATTTTCCAAAGTATGTGAATATAGCATGATGGTAGCTTTCATGACGAAGTAAAATATCCGCGTCTCCGGGTAACGAACCCGCTCCGACTGTCTGCAGATGTCGACAGTGATCTCATTCCGTTTCTCGTTAACTCGGCACCCCGAGCGCTCCTCGGCCGCAGAATCCGCGTTCGCCGGGTGGCGGTATATAGTATATAAGGGGCGCCGATCTCATCACACTATCATTTGCATCACAGTCCGACACGATGAGAAGTGTTGGCTTGGTTGTTCTAGCTCTGTGCAGTGTGGTTAGTGGCTCTCCGCACGGCTTCCACCATCTCCACCATCACCATGGTGGCATTGGAATTGGGCTCGGGCTCGGGCTTGGAGTAGACAAATTTGGGGGTAAGTTTGTTGTCTTGTGAATATCATTTTAATTTCTCGCGTTATCTAAAAATAAACAATTATGTTTACTTATATTACATTTTAAATCCCAGAATTTATTTATATGTATATCATGTATACAGCAAGTATTCCTTTAGTGTATGTACCTGTAATAAAACCAAACATCCTTATTGTCTCTCGAAATACATTTGCCTTCTTATACTTTAATCCGTTAAAGATACTTCGATTATAATTAAAACTAAAAAATTAATAAACCTTATCCTTCAAAGCTCCATGCTTTTACCGAATTATAGTTCAAAATAAAATCAGTTCAATAAAATATTTTTATTAATTTTGTAAACTCGTGTTTAAACTTTAAAAATTTAAAGTTTTTTTTAAATCCTCTATCAACACTAGTATGGTTGAGACATATATATGTACGTAGCCACAAATAGCTTTACCTTACTTTACTTTATTTTACAAATACTTTATATAAAAAAAAAACACTAGAAGTTCTAGTACATAAAACAGTTTAATATTCTTAATACAAATTTACGAAACATAAGTTTGGAAGTAAAACAAGTTTCAGGATAAATATTTGTAATGCAGTAGTTAGTATATGTTTGCGTAAACATGTTTACTTTAAAATTTGTATACGTGTGTAAACATTTTTGTATAAATCTTTGACTTGATAATAATTACTTTTAATCGTTTAGATAATAGTTTTGATCAGTTAAATTTAGGTACCTCATTTATACATTTTTTTAATTGTTTACAATTATAATGTATCTTTAAAATCCGTACATTCAATTTTTAACATTGTCAACATTTTTGGAGGTTTCCTTGGTCACAAAACTGCTTTTGAAAAAAAAAATTATTACCCCCTTTCTTTTAACTCGTAGCGTCAGCTTGCTTGCTTGCATGTCTGTCGAAAAAACTTTGGATCGATTTTTAACCCTTTTCCCGTGATTCAATCGAGCTGAAACTTTGCAGACATACTTGTGGTGACGATAAAAATGATCTAAAAAATTTTCGTTTAAAAAAATAATAATTACAGTATAATTTTGGATTTTTCGAAATTTTTAATTATTCGCTTTCGTAGCGTCGCCCGACTCGAGCCCAACGCGTAGGTTAAGCGCCAAACCTATTTCCACTAGTAAATAATAAAAACTTTTTATGGGTTAGTTTTTTTAAAAAACACCATTCGAACTTAATAATATTCAGACGCTGTCCATAAATGTGGGGCGTGACGAATCGTAACATAACAAAAAAATTATGTCACATGCAACCCGTTTTTAAAAAAATATATTTATACTTATTTTTTAACAAAGTAATGCACTCTTCTCGTTAAATTTAACTTTTTAAATAAAGTTGGTACCGACATCGTGTTCTTTTTCAGAGTTATTTGATTACTACGTAGTTACATTATTTGTCAATCAATTTTATTTGCGTGTCATATTGAATAATAACGCAAAATATATCCCACATCTAAAGATTAAAAGACAGTTCGGCATAGTGAGGCACGTACTTACTTAATTAGTATTTTAAAAATATAATAAGTAAAAAAAATTCCAGTTTTCATTCTAACTTTACATATTTGATTTCATCCTATCAAAAACATTTCAATGAACGAGTAACACCATTACAGCGTACCTGATAATAAAATGATTTTTGTTAAAGCGAAAAATCGTTACTAAGCTTGCGATAATATCTGTAAGTCGCAGAACGAGTTTTAGCTATGTTCTGATTAATTTGACCGTGATCGCCAAATGTCAAAACTACGCCCAAAAAAATTGCATTATTAAACACCGTTCAACTAGTCGACTTGAATTTATTCTCGGATCTATTCTCTATTGTAAGAGGTCTATCCTAGTTTGGATTGTTGTTGTCTAATAAACAAATAAAATTAAAATAAATTTCTCATGATCTTAAAATGTCAAATGATCTATCTGAAAGATATCGTTTTATATTGTCGTTTATATGTGATAGTTTAATCATGTAATTGAGGGAAGATTATTGAATATTGATGGTTCTACAATAGAAGGAGTTTCTAGAAGATTCGTGAAAGTTCTCAAGGTTAATGTCATTGTTTTCCATACATGCAAACAAGGCCAGGACTGTCATAATAATATGTTTATATAATTTTTTTCATTTCACAAACATAATGATATTTCTCCGTGATTCATATTCTTGTTTATTTAATTAAAAAGTAGTTCATCAAGGCGATTACGATTGTCATGTTCAACAATGATCCGGCATGTTTTTCTTTTCTGATCTATCGCTTGACCTTGGAGTATGACAAACACGAGGAAGCATTTTTTATTTTGAAAAACCCAGGAGATTTTTTTTATGCATAGGTGTACACGAACCGTAAGAAATGCTTAATTCTATGTAAATACAGATACAATAGTTGTTTTTAATGAACTTTGCTAAACCACAGAAAAATTGTGTTGGCGTCCACATATGCATCTGTATTGGAAATATTTACTATGCACACGATTCATGGAGAGCAACTTGAGATTGCGTTATTTATGGTCAATTAAATTAATTATTTATGATCAGATTGCATCTGAAGAATATGTTGACTTATAATATAATAATATAATACGGTTGCTGGAACAAATCTAGTCAGAACTTTATTGTTATTCCTTATTGTTATTTAATTCCATAATATATATTGTAAAAACATTTATGCATCTTCTTCAGATAATTATATTTAGAAATAAAGAATCTCAATGCCATGAGGCGAGGTTCTATACATCTCATTTATTTATTTATTTATTTATTTATCTTCATCTTGTTACATGACAGGAGATTCCCCTAGATACACACAGACATTCCCCTAGATACACAAAGTTATATATTTTGATTTTGAATTATTTACAGTCATAACATATTTTTGCGCAGACTGTCACTAAAATAGAAAAAAACAAATAATAAAGTAATTAATTATATTGACGTCAATTATTTTTTGGAACAATAAAAAACAATTCTCGCAATAATTTGTTTCGGATAATTGACAATGCAATTCTGAAGAAAATAAAAAAAGGTCCCTCGAAAATACATCTTATATAAGTTTCTTTTTTCAGGTGGGGGTCAGAGGAGCGTAGAAAGTGGAGGATATGGAGGGGACAAAGCGACTTCCTTTTCCAGCTCGGGAAGTTTTGCTGAATCCAGCGCATCTAGTTATTCAGCGTCCAAATCTGGCAGCTTCAATTACGGTGGTTCTGGCATTGCTCCAGGAGGCCTCAATTCTGGGCTGGGACTATCTGGAGGGTTAGCAGGTGCGTCCAGCGGAGCACTAGCAGGAGCTTCGGCTGGTTCATCTTCTGGATCCGGAATTGGAGCTAGCGGGGGTTTATCTGCACATGCGTGCCACACATGTGAAGGACAAATTTCATCAGGTCCTTCGAGTGGTGCCGTAGCAGGTTCCCAAGCAAACGCTTTTAGCGGAGCATTAGGATCGTCTAATAATAATAATGGATACAACCTGGGAAGTCAGCCAACATCTGGAGGAATCGGTGTTGACGTAGGATCTTCTGGATCAAAGCCCAGTAATTATGGAAGCGGTTTGTCATCAACTCACTCCTTAAACGATAATGCCGGACAGCCGGGAAAATATACAGGGGGCTCTGGAGGAGCTCCAGGTGCCATAGTACCTCAAGAAAATAGTGGTTTTGGTTTTGGTTCTTCTGGAGCATCGAGCGGATCTCTATCAAGTGCACAATCAGGATCTTTTGGTGGGTCTTTGGGTTCTTCCCATAGTCAACCTAGCTCGGGGGGAATCGGTCTTGATGTGGGGTATTCCGGATCAAATTCTAATAATTATGGAACCGGTTTATCAACAAGTCATCCGGTAAATCATAATAATGCTGGCATACCAGGAAAATATGCAGGAAGCTCTGGTGTAGCTCCAGGTGTTACCCAAGGAAATACTGGTTTCGGTCATGCTTCATCCGGGGCATTGAGTGGATCTTCATCAACTGCCCAACTAGGCTCTTATGGTGGAACTTCAGCTCCTTCTTATAATGGTAATGTTCCAAATACCGGCGCTACAGGTGTTGATATTGGTTTTTCTGGTTCAAAAGGAAATTCTTATGGAAGCGGAATATCAAGCCTTAATCCAACTCAACCTGGAAAATATTCAGGATCTTTCGGAGGGGCACCAGGCGTACTTGGACCTCAAGTAAGTACTGGTCCCTCCGGACCATCATACGGCACAAATGGAGCATTTTCTGGAGCGTCTTCATCTGCAAATGCTGCTTCCAGCGCACAATCAACAGGATATGGTGGATCTATTGGAAGTAATATAAATTCAGCACAACCTGGAAAATATACTGGAGGTTTTGGTGGTGCACCGGGTATTTTAGGCCATCAACAAAATGAAGGATACGCCGTGAATAAAAATACTGGCACTGGTAATACAGCGCCACTCTCTCCGGGATTCGGAATTAGTGGTTCTTCTGCTACTGCTACTGCAAATGCAAATGCCGCCGCAGGGAATCAATATGGATCCGGTCCAAATACAGGAGTTATGTATACACCTCAAAATAAACAACCAATAACTAGCAGTAACGAAATTAATAGCGGCATTGGCTTTGGACTATCTGGTTCAACAGCGGGATCTAATTCCAATGGCTTTAGTGGAACATACGGTGCAAATACCGGACTGGATCAAACAAAAGAAAATTTTGGACAAGGAAATTCCAACGGGTTTAACAACAACGGTGCAGGATCGATGTATGGTCATCCTCATCATGGACATCATGGTCACCATGGGCATCATGGTATGGATGGAATGAAAGTAATCATCGTTTTGGATAAAAACCTCGGTTCATATGGTGGTTCAGGTGGTTTCGCTGGCACCGACTCAAATTCCAAAGTTGGCACTGGTGTTATCGGTTCCGGAGGGTATCAAGGTAGCCAAGGATCTGCTGGCAGTTACGGATCGTCTTCTCACAAACAAAACTCTGGTTCTCTGGCCACTGGAGCTGGCTACGGTGGCGGTGCTAGTTTTGGAATAGGTTCTTCGGGTAATTATCAAGGATCCGGTAGCGCCGGAACTGATGGAAAATACACTGGAACTTTTGGCGGCAGTCCGGGAATTCTAGGAAATCAGCAACCGGGTTTTGCAGTCAAGGAGCACACGCAAATATCGAGCGCACCTCAGGTTAGCACCGTTCAAGTTGTGGGACACAAGAAGAATGAGTACGGACATTACAATGGAGATTTCGGAGGAGCTCCTGGAATAATTTCTGCAACTGGACCAGCTACCAATCATGGGGTCAATGCGGGTGCCAGCGCAACGGCATCTGCTAATGCCTATGCGGGCGCATCTACTGTTTCAAAGGGGGCTGGTTTGCAAGGAAGCAGTAATTATGGGCAAGGGAATTACGGTGGAAATGGCGGAAGTTATGGCGGAAATGATGGAAGCTATAGCGGAAATGTTGGAAGTTACGGCGGAAATGATGGAAGTTATGGCGGAAACGATGGAAGTTATAAAGGAAATTATGGATCGGGTGGCTCAGACCAATCCGGACACGTTGCGAAAGGAAATTCTTGGGACCACGGTGTGTCTTCAAGTGGATCTAATAACTTTGCTGGATCTGGAAGCTTTTCTGGAGCAACAGCCGGGGCATCAGCTGGGGCATCGTCTGGAGCATTATCCGGGGCATCATCAGGAGCAACAGCTGGGGCATCATCTGGGGCTATTTCTGGGTCCGGTGGATATGGAGGCGTGGGTGCAAAACCAGAATACGGTGTTAAGAAGACTGGTTTACTGGGTGGAATTATCGGAGGTGTGCTGGGAGGGCTCGGCTTGGACGGCGGAGCAGGCAGTCGAGCGGACTCCTCCAGCAACTCAGCTTCCTTGGGCCTGGGAGGTTTATTCTCAGGCAGTATATCGTCCTCTCACTCCAGTGCCAGCTCCAGCGCCGGTTCCCATTCAGGTAACTAATCATCTAAAATTCACGTGTATTAAACTTTTTTAATCAAAATAAATTATAGATGTCTCACAGAGACGAAGATATTTATATGGTAAAGTATGGTATGCTTTCATATTTGGGTGTTTATAGGGCTTACGACCTATCGTTTGACTGGCTTAAGTGATCACTTTATACAATGTAACTTTCATCGATTATACCCATGATTGATCACCACATCTATTAAAAAAGTTGAATGTATGTTATTTATGTAAAGCATTTCACTTTGACTTACGCTAACGTCATCTATAGTTGAAATTGGTCATCCCCATGAACTAGTATATAGATGTTGTCGCTAATAATAAGATATCTATTTTTGCCTTGAGTTTATTTATATAAATTTTTTTATGTGTATATATGACATTCATCCGAATTATTAACGTATACCTACTATTATTATTAAATATTTTTTATTTGAATCTCTCTCTGTTGAGTTTTGTGGGAATTGCTTTTCTGAAATATGTTTTGATTTTGAAATAAAATAATACCTAAAAATTATACAAATATTTACGTTTGTAATTATTAATAAATAATAGTATTTTTCTTTATTCGCAGGCTCATATTCAGGATGATCAGCGCGCCTTCTGAAATTCAAAAGGATTCAAGAAACTGAATGCTAATTTATTAACTAAATGCATTTTTTATAAATTATTATATAAGAATCATTAAATCAATAAGCTCTTTTAATTGTGATACGACTATTTATAATTTAAGCAATAATATAAGAAAATTAAGAACGAATACTTTTTCTTTTATTTCTACTGTATGTAAGGAAGCTCCTAAACAAAAACACTTAATTTTGTAAATCATTTAATTCTCAGACTAGCATCTAGGAAAAAAAATTCGGTTCCTATAACGCTTGTATCCGGCAAAGTGTATTATTCGGTCCTATTCTGCAATAAGCATTATGGCTATGTCTGTATCTTGACAGTTATTGAATAATATTGTAATGCCGTCAATTTTGACGTTTTAAGTTTGACATTGAAATTCAAATTCAATCAATTAGAATAGTGTTTATTTCAGAATATGGCCGATCCGTTACACGAGTAGATAACGTTTAAGCAAAATAGGAACATAACATTATTATAATTATTATTATTATTAAAGGAATACATTGTGTAGATACTATTAAATACCACGTTATACTCATATAATTCTAAATGTGTAAAAAATACAGAATGAAACGAAAAGTAATGTAAAATTTGTATTTTTTTTATATTTCTACTATGTATTGATCGTACACTAACACTTACTGTAATACATTAAGTGTTCGCCTCGACATTGTATTGATGATATTGATACAAAAGTTTTAAATCTTATAAAATCGTTTATTAACAAATAATTATTTCGCTGGACATCGATCATATCAATATTTTTATTTAAAAAAAATACTTAACACTGAAATCACAATAATAAGAGATTTAAAAATTTTAAAGATTTAAAAAGAAATATAAACGAGATTCTCCGTAAAGGAAGATTATATTAATATATTTTATCCATATAGTACGGTTTTGTTGTATAATGGCATGTTATGTGTATTATTTATAATTAAGACGTAATAAGGAATCATTTGACGCTGATTATTGTTGTGAGGCCTGCGGGGAGGTCTGTTGAGGAGGCCTCTACGCGGCCGTGACCACTAACTGCCTTTGGAATTGATGCGCAACGAGAGCGATTTACGCTGTGTCCTGAATTTCTTGTATAAGGTCCCGAGAAACGGTGCGACGAGGTAATCAAATCATACCTTAACTCTTTAGTAGCAGAGAAGATCAAACTTAGATTAAATTTCAAGTCTGTAGATTAGACAATTAATCACTCAGTATTCACGTTCACAATAAATGTACACTAAAATTGATCGGGGAACTTTGGTTGTCGTCAAATTTTTGTATCAACTTCACTTAATTATTTTTACCGTACGAAATCGCAATCTCAATCAGATTTAGAATTTTAATTATGTTCACGCAGGTTTACTTTCATTTTATATATTACTTTTTTTTTATATCTTAATTATAATATTTTATATATTATATAAAACCATAATTATATTTACACCTTAAGAAAAACCGTTTTGAAAGGAAATTTCCGCGGCTATAACAGACAAATGCAATTTTTTTATTTTATTTATTAATCAATTTTATTGCCATAGTATCATAATTATACAAAATTACATAATACTTCAAATCCAATTCATTGATGGACATTATTAAGTAGAGAATAATGTTTTTTTTTCCTTCTTGTAACTCATAATTATATTATACCTCATTATTATAGTACGTCTCTAACGCCACCGAGCTATCTGGTGGCATTAGAGATGGACATTGTTAAGTAGAAAATTATACTTTTTTTGGACCTCATTTTGTACATCTCATCATTATTTGTGCCATCTGGTAGCGTTAGTGACGTACAATATTGCATATATTTTGATTGATGATTAATTCCAATGACATATTCGATCCAGTAATGGACGCACTTATTAGTTTTAATTTTCATTAAATTAATATATTTAAAAAATCTTAAAAAAAAAGAATAAAGTCAACGTTTTTATTTCATTAAAAATAATTTTGAAATCATAGATACTAATTTTGAAAACAGAATGAGATAGTTGTGTATACGGTACACAGACGGATACAGGTACACATCAAAGACAAGTAGGTACCTAGTACTTTAGAAGTAGGTACCTAATAATATTGCAAATTACTGCAGAGGTAGGAACTACATTGTATAGTCTGATGTGAAGGTACCTACCTATATCCGCCTGTACACATGGACCGTTGCATTTTTAAATATCGAGCCATCGACGCGCTGCGCTTATGTCATTATACGTGTGATCCATACATTACGTCAATTTAACAAACGCATACGCAAACGTTGTAAAAACACGAGCTTGAAATCAATAATTATTATTTGTATGTTCACCAGAACGACGGGAAGTGCGCTTTTTTTCCAGTAAGCAGACCCACGGGTGTGTGTGTGTACCAGGGGCGTGCACCGCAGATATGAAACCTGATGAATTAATTTTAATTTGATATCTTTCCATACAAAATTGTGATAAGAAATACAAGAGAAGATATGAAAAAAAGTTGTGAATTTCGCTCACATTGCTAGACGAGCCTTAAGTAGTTATTCTTGTAACAACGTCTATTGTATTTTTTACAATAGACGTTGTTTCTTTAATTTTTTTAAAAATTTCGTTTCTAACCGAGTTTCTTCAAGTAAAGACGTCTTTTTGTAATATATCAAGAGAGTTCCTTTCATGTGTATACATTTTAGTGGTCTGTGTAGGGGGATTTATAAAATTTCTACATTATTAGATATGTAATTTGTTTACAGTTAAATTGCATTTGCAACAGAAGCTTACCTGAGCTAGACGGATGAAAAATGTTCACATTAAGATGTGTCTTAATTACTTTTCATTGCGCCGTCTCTACGGTCTCCGATCTGAGAGTATCCTTGTGACTTCCTGTATCGTCATTTCATTGTTTATAAAAAGATATCGCATCCTGTAGGTTTGTGTTACAAGATAAGATAGTAATGAATCAGCGGCAGATTAACTAATTTCCTCGCAGGAGCGATTATTGGGAACTAATTCAACGTAGTATTTCTACTTAAAAAATACAATTTCACGAGTATGTAGTTCTTAAATATCCGTAACTATAAATTTTTTATTATTTTAATTACCACACGTTAAATAAAATCTATCGATGTAGCATTAATTTAACACCATGTACGAGTGTATAGGTGCTTCATATTCTTGCTTTTATTTTACTTTTACTTCCATATTTATTCGTTTATTTACTTATACGGTACGTAGTACCTACTACTGACGAAAACTTCTAAAAAAAATATCAGCATAATTCATCAAAAAGTAATTTTAATTTTTGTTTAGAAAATAAAATAGATTCATTACTACAAAACTTAATATTTTAAAATCGATAAAAGATTTCTCTTAATCGCGTTGATATGGGGACCTCGAGACTATTTGGGAATATATATTTGATATAAGATATAAGATATACAATATAAGATTTGGGAATTAATAATTTCGCAAAGACATATATAAGGTTCATCAGAATTTATCTATCATATACACTTAAATTACATATATTTTTTTTCATATTGACGGCCATACAAGGTCACAATATATTTATGACATTTCCCAAGCCTGGATGAGTTTTTCCTGTAGTAATTACGCCTCGTGGCTTGTGGCAAAGGAGATTAATATATTAAGGACAAGACAATACAAACGAAGATAATGCAGCATAAGCAACATTGGCAAGTGACACAGGGTAGGTATATATAGGAGCTGGAGCACAACATACCGCATCACATCACATCACATCACATTATATCACCATCAAGTCCCCGCACAGGCCGCCTCGCTACGCTCAATCCAAACTGAGATATTATTTTTATTTGTATGTTCTAAGAACATAACTACTGGATTTTGTCCACAGATGGATAATCATTAATATATATTTACTATTAACAAAACAATACCCCGTTCACCTCACAATTCAATACCTGTAATCACTGTACTAGTATTCTAAGTGACACAAATTAATAGACAGGTTGTATGCCTCTTCAAATAAGAAGACTTACTTACTTTGTTGCCGGGCATCCTTAAGCCATGTATTCACTAGGGGACAAATTGTCCCTCAACAGCACGCGCGGCACAGAGTCTACGTGACGTTGCAACGTCGTGCAGTGTTCCGCGACCTCGCGCACAACATAGCGCGGCATTTCTACGTGCCGTGGCAACGTTGCCATGCGCACGGAACCCGAGCGTACTCACTGCAACATTCCGCGGAGCGTCAGTACCACGTGGTATGTTTACAAGTGAATACGCATGCGCTGTATCTGTCAAGATGACAATGCGGGGAAACGAAATCGTTCTCGAACTCATCGAGCTGTATCGATCGAAGATCGCATAGAATGTCCGTCCTTCTTTCTCTTTGCAGTAAATAATTTCGCATTCTCCTCTTTTTTCTCCTCTTACTTTTCGATAAACTCATTAACATAAACAGATACGCGGCTATCATCATAACCTCATAGGGCGATATATTTCCGCGACGTCTGGAAAACAATAATTATTTGCAAAAAGGACTTTGTTTTTAATAATATTCAATTTACTACAGTAAAACCTCGTTTATTTGAAATTGTGACCCAAAAAAACATTTCGAATTGCGCGGAACCCCGTTTTCGCCAAATGAGATACCGCAGCTGTCAACATAAGCTCATCGGGTGACATTTCCGCGACAAGATATGCGAGTCCCGGTGTGTACACGTCAAATGGCCGCGTCATTGTCCCCGAAACATGAGCGTAGATGTTGATGTGACATGCCGAGCGGAATGTTTCGCAATTTGTCCCCTAGTGAATACATGGCTTTACTTACTTTGTTGCCGGGCATCCTTACTATTGTGCAGTGTTCCCGTATGTACAAACACCTGAGTGATCTTAATTAGAATGAATTAACCTTTCGATAAAGAGAACGTGAATTAGTCATCATTATTGTAGTTGCATAGTTCGAGACAATGTCATATAATTGCAGTTGCACGGTCCGTAATAGGACACACGTGACTACGTTAGCTGAGCAGGTAATAACATATATTTTTTATAATATATATTTGTTGAGCGCCAAGCTGAGGTGGATTGGTGATGTTACGTGGCGTGGCTCGCTCTAAAAATGAAATGGCACAACTCGTAAAATAAATCTTTTATTATCGCTTGTACATTATTTCTAACATTTTACAATCGCTCGCAACGCAATACTACTTTTTTATTCAAACACAAAAGAACAGCTCTCTTTTGTTTTTCTACTCAGGTAAGAACCCTTCCATTTCTTCGCTATTTATTTAATCATGTTAGTTCTTATTTCAACCACTGGGCATACCGGCCCGCCGTTCTGCGCATGTGACACTTTTCTATGGAACTGTCAAATGTCAACGAACAGCTCGTTACAATACATAAATCCCGGTTAGATTATTATGGACCCTCAGCAAACCGTAACAGAAAATCGGGTCTCTTCTTTTTGGTTAAATCATGTTTTGACCACTATTATTTAACATTATACACTTTGTCGATTTTGGCGTGATGAATATTGTGCCGAGTGTATTATAAACGTGACACAATTAAATAAAAGCAGAATTGATTTAAAAATGAAGACATCTAACAAAATTATGTGGTCCTTTATGAAAAAAAAAATTAGCGTAAACGTAAGCGTAACTTAAAAAAAAACTAACCCTTAAAAACCAAGTTTTTATTATACTCCCTTTCTCATTGAAACTTGTTTCGCGCCTATTCCACGCGTTGGGATCGAAAATTAAACAATACATAAATAGTTAAAATTTAGAAAAATCCAAAATTATACTATAATTATTTTAAAAAATTAAACCAAAATTTGTAAGATCATTTTTATCGTTGTCACAAGTCTGCATGAAAAGTTTCAGCTCGATTGGATCACGGGAAAAGGGTTAAAAATCGATCCAATGTTTTTTCGGCAGACAAGCAGACAAGCTGACAAGCAGACGCTACGAGTTAAAAGAAAGGGAGGAATGGCTTAGAGGGCACAGTGTCGTTATTCTTTTATGGAAAAAAGCTCATACCTGCCATCAAAGGTCATCAAAATAATGTTCATATATTAAAAGGTAATAGATTACTAAAATTAATAACACCAGAAATAATTATAAAAAAATATAGCTGTCTGTTTATTATATAATAGTTCCCCCCGCCTTAGGCTCAAAGTGGCGCGAGTGGCGGGTACATATAATAAAAGAGCCTTGTATGGAGATTATTCATACTGACTCAACACGATTTCAGTATCGTGAATACTTGACCCAATTCAATGTTGGAAAAGTGTCTAGTCGACAAAAATAATTTAGGCATTTGGGTTAAGCAGTGTTGTGTTGTCCTGGTAATATCACCGACTCCGATCAAACAAGGAGATTAATAGATTTAGGACACGACACTAATAATATAGTCTCTATATACCATATATATATATATATATATATTAGATATATATAAAAACTGAAAATTTTTCAGTTTTTATTGATATTTGTGTGTTTCTCTGTATTTCATTTATTTATTTCGTATTAAATATTACGGGACTCGTTTCCTTAAATAAATGAAAAATATGTTTAATAATATATATACGAGCTGAAACACAACAGATCATGTCACATCATCAAGTCTCCACACAGACCGACCGCTGGCCTTGCTACGCTCAATCCAAACTGAGATATTTTAATAACATTTTTAATTGTATGTTCTAAGAACACAATTATTGGATTTTTTCCACATTTTGTCCACAGAGGGATAATCATTAATTAATATAAAATATAAAAATCTAACAAATCGCAAAAGTAACAGAGCAAAAGCTAGTTAGTGTACAAACGTATAAACTAGCGATATATGAGATAGATTTATGAAGAAAAAGCCTTCGATATGAACAAAAATTATACGGCCTGAATTATATTACCTTTTTGCTTCATTAAGCCAAAACCCTGCGATAAAGATAGCCATAAGCAAGATATAATGGGCTATGTTTATGTAAGGCCTTGTATATTTTGTATAGTAGAAGAGAATAAGAGAATAAGAAAAGCATAGAGCGTCTCCTTACGTGTTCAATAGCTAATTATGCTCTCATTACTAAAGAAGATCATTACAACGAAGAGTCTTTCTTGAAAATATAAAAAAATGTGTCCTCCTTCTTGGGGTAGAGATAAAATTATTGGAAAAATCTAGCTAAAACAAGCGGCACCTAACTCTTTATCTGCGAACTCTTCAAATTAAAAAGCTGGCAAAAGAAGCCTTAAGCCATGTATTCACTAGGGGACAAATCGCGAAACATTCCGCTCGACATGTCGCATCAACATCTACGCTCATGTTTCGGGGACAATGACGCGGTCATTTGACGTGTACACACCGGGACTCGCATATCTTGTCGCGGAAATGTCATCCGATGAGGTTATGGATGACAGCTGCGGTATCTCATTTGGCGAAAACGAGGTTCCGCGCAATTCGAAATGTTTTTTTGGGTCGCAATTTCAAATTAACGAGGGTTTACTGTAGTACATTGAATATTATTAAAAACAAGGTCCTTTTTGCAAATAATTATTGTTTTCCAGACGTCGCGGAAATATATCGCCCTATAAGGTTATGATGATAGCCGCGTATCTGTTTATGTTAATGAGTTTATCGAAAAGTAAGAGGAGAAAAAAGAGGAGAATGCGAAATTATTTACTGCAAAGAGAAAGAAGGACGGACATTCTATGCGATCTTCGATCGATACAGCTCGATGAGTTCGAGAACGATTTCGTTTCCCCGCATTGTCATCTTGACAGATACAGCGCATGCGTATTCACTTGTAAACATACCACGTGGTACTGACGCTCCGCGGAATGTTGCAGTGAGTACGCTCGGATACCGTGCGCATGGCAACGTTGCCACAGCACGTAGAAATGCCGCGCTATGTTGTGCGCGAGGTCGCGGAACAGTGCACGACGTTGCAACGTCACGTAGACTCTATGCCGCGCGTGCTGTTGAGGTACAATTTGTCCCCTAGTGAATACATGGCTTTATCTTAATAAAGTTAATGAATTATTTTTTGATAATTAATTTTATCAGCGTCTTTTGGAGATAAATAAAGTTCTCCCACTGTTCATCGTTCCTTGAAAACGTTTTTGAAATCCTTTTATTCGCGATGACCCAATTGGCTACATTTGGACAGATAAAAATTCAGGTTAGATGCAGGAAGATGATTTAAATATATTCCTTAAACATTTCAACAGCCATGTCAGACCTTTCTTTACTGACTTTACTTTGTTATGTTTGTTTGTTTGTTATGTTTCGATACTTCTGATGTTTGATATTTATGCTCTGTTATTTTCTTTTCCTTGTATTTCTCTGCTTTTAATTATATTTTGTTTTTTACTTGTAATTTAAATAGTTTTCATAGCGCACCCCAGAGACAGTGAAGTGGTTAGTGCAGTTTCCTTGCCGCGTCGCACGAGTGCTTTTGCGTCGTTGGTGGCGTAGCGAAGAAACTGCTTTAGCATTTAAAAAATGCCAAACTGGATGGCGAAAGTGTGGGGGCGAGAACAGCCCTGGATCTGTGGTGGGTCCCATTTCACTTTCATTACTGATCATAAAGATGACATACATTATCAAAATGCTTAATCGTAGCTGCTGTGTTTTTTGTTGATTGTTCTCTGACCGAAGCATTAATTGTTTTGTGTTCTCATCAAGTAAAGCAAAATTTTAGTTCTAAAATGCTTTTTATTATGACTAAAATAATTTTTTAATGTTTCAACCCACCTCGGATACTGTTTCAATTCAACTCGGTACTACTACAACTGGACTTGTTATATTAAAATTAACTTTTGGCCTTTTTTTAATTCATTGCACTATTTTATTATTACAGAACCAATAGGCAAAGAAATAATCATTCTAAAAATGTTTTACTTACAATCTCAACTGCGAAATTGAGAAAGTTATCACCAGAAATCTAAATTTTGTGTCAACTCACCTCGGTCTCCCCTATACTATTTTTCGTTCCAGAATCTGATGGTTAAAACACAGCTGCAAAACCCCATTCATATATCTATTATTTACATGTGTTGGAATGGTCGTAAAACATTAATCGCCAAAGCTAGTTACTAATACTCTGAAATGATTCGAGCCCCTTGGTATTGGTAGCCCACCTCCCGAGTGTGACCCCATCTTAAACAAGAAGTAAGGAAATCACTTTTTTATAACCGCCTCTAGTGTATACATTATAAACTCGTTTTTCTAACATACAACGTCGTTATTTCAATCTTTGAACCTTTAACAATCGGTCCAAAGCGTCACAGATATCAGTTTGCCGCCCATCGGGAAAAATTAGTTGGAGGATGTATCCAGAGAGGGCGGTCATCTCTAACATCACTCTTTACTGAGTTTAACATCATTGGAATTTCTATAAACTTATTTTCATCGTCTGTTGGAAACACTAAATCAATTTTACACACCACATTTTAAGCTCTTTTATTGTTGAACAAAAACATAGAGGTCATCCAAAGACAAACTCAACATGGGCCACTCACTAATTCACAGATTACAAGTTAGATTATCGGTAGATGCAACACTAAAAGATTTTTATGGTGAGAAGTTAATTCCATCCGAATGTTTACGAGATCAATTCCCTAGTTGTGATCATGGTTATTGCAAGTTCGATTCTCTCACTTACAGTTTATCTTTAATGAAAACAACTAAATTTGCTAATATCCCATAAAATAAATACAAGGTCATCATGTACACCAATCTAATGATTTTTGTAAAAAAGTTTAAGGAGCAATCATTTTAAATTAAATTCTTATCAATTGATTTATTAGGTGAAATGATGACAAATAAAATTGTCCTTGTAGTGAACGAAACATTATATCGAACAAAAAAATTAATTCTAAAAAAAAGGAAATCTAAAAAAACAATGCAATGTATCTAAAATGTTTAATTCTGAATTTAGCGGAAGTCTATTGATACAAATTATATCCACATTGCTTTACCGTCGAAAAAATAATCGAATAACTATGACCGATTTTGATTGGCTTCCTTTCTAAAAGGTTACTAAATAATGAAAAAATTATCATCACAGAAATGTCTCTAATGTCTGATTTTTTTCGGGTCCCAGATTATCCACTCTCGATATGATTAAGGGCCGGTCTTATAAACGAAAGACCAAATTTCCGTTAGTAAATCGACAATATACTAACGGATGGCCGTTCGTTTATAAATGTTACCGACGCTCGTCTTATAAAACTTTTTTTACCGTCCGTAAGTGTCGCAATATCGTACTGCTCTTGTCTATGATTTTAGAGCTGTCAGAGGCGAATTATATCTCTTTCCTATGGAAACGAAACATAACTTCTATAAATATAGCCTAAAATTTCTCGCTCGCACCGGATTTTTGGGATACTTCCCACAACACTTCACACACTGGCAGTCCTTCGAAACCCCAACAAAGTCTGCAGCAGCTAATAATATTGATCCAAGAGCATAGAATCTCAAGGCAACATGCAATTTTGTGGTTGATGATAATGTCAGATTCCTACGCGTGCGCCTTTTTACATTTTGCCCAATACCTTCTAGAAGCTGTCAAGCAGACCTTTTCGATAAATGAAAAATGTTGATAAAATCTGCGTCATCTAAAATATTAAAATAATCCACTCGTATATTGAACATTCTTTGTCGTCGAGTTTGTTCTTCATTCGACGAATTTGAATATAATAATAGCTGGACATTGCTATCTGAAAACGTTTTCCTTGAAAATGTAGCAGCAGTCAGTACAGTATATGTGTACATGTTAAACAAACAGCATAAAATACAAATTGACAACGGACCTAACCTTAAAAAATAATACGTCAATATGTCATACTTCTGTCAATTTCAACTAACGGACGGTAAACTGGTGGTTCGACTGTCGGTATCGGCCGTCGGTAAAATTTTACTAAAATTTGACTAACGGATTGTTATAAGACGAAAATAATGACGTTTGTATCAAATTTCGGTTTATTTGGTCTGATATTTAACTAACGGACGTTTATAAGACCGGCCCTAAAAAAATAATTACCATATCTCAATCTTTACGCAAGAAGCCAGTCTTTTCACCTGTGGAAGTTAGAATGATTTAATATTTTTGTTAATTTGTGGCATTTATAATGGCGTAAAAATATGGAAAAGGACCAGAAAATATCCCTCCTGTGTGGCTGATCAGAACGAAATATAATTGATTTGCACATTATGGTGGATAAGGTCTTGCACACTCAATCTAGTTTCCGTGGATTACATTCATTGTAATTAGTATTAAATTGTTTTCTCAAAGAGCACGTCAGTTTTTTATGTGGCTGAATGAATACAATTGTTAATTTGTATCACAAAAGTTATGGGTCAAATTTTCATCATGGTTTCGATGATATTAAATATTCATTGATAAATAATTATCTTTTAACTTTTATCTTTTATAGCAATGGATTTATTTACCCATTGATGAATAAAATTTTAAGGTGTGTACCTACGTTCAAAAAAGTAATAGTGCAAATATAGCAAGCAACAAAGCATGAAAGGTCAGGGCTTTGTAATCTAGGAAGCCGTCAATTTATCATCTAGAAATCATTTCTTACAGCAAATTTGGTGAATCTGTGAAATTTGAGTTATCTATTAAAATGTTGTTGTTTATAACCAACCAAAACATAACAGAAAAATTATCATTTGAATATACTATTAATATTAAAACAGGTTTGTTATTTGTCATTTAATATGCTTTTTATTGGAGTCAAACTTGATTATTATTTCTGAGAAAATTCTAGAATCTTCTTCAAGAATCCGTTACCCATAATAATATTCCGGAGATCTCCCAATTATAAAAAAAAATTCCAATATAACTTGATTATTATTTTTGAAAAAATTTTAGAATCTTCTTCAAGAATCCGTTACCCATAACAATATTCCGGAGATCTCCCAATGATAAAAAAAAATCCAATGCTATCGGACTAAAAATTAGAAACCTTCACAAGCAGTATTAAACTCAGTATTAAAAAAAGCCGTAAACTCAGTAGCAAATATTAAATACTAACCGTAAAGCCGAAAAATTACGAGACATAATAATAATTAATAACAACCCATGCATGATTGACATGTCATATTCCGGCGCCCGGGCCTCATTAGCGGCTAGTCATCATCAGTGTTGTAATTCCAGCGAGTTACTGATCAATAGACAATGGAAATTAGGATAGTTGATGGTTAATTTTTACAATTTAGATGTTTTTATTATTAGGTTTATGCTAATTATAGCAACATCTTTACCTATAAAACTCAATATCTGTCTGTCTGTTCTCTCTACAAATCCACATCGTTTGTCCGAATCGATTAAAATTTTGCATACTTATGCTTTAGGACCCGGCGGGTAACATAGGCAACATTTCCCCCCTATTCTTATACCCTCCTTTTGACAAATTTTCGATGAAAATCTTTACCGTTTGAGCGATCGGACTCAAAATTTAGAAACTTATTCTTTAGGACTCGGTGGGTAAAACAGGTAACATTTCTCTCCTATTCTTTTACCCCTTCCCCTTCCCCTGACATATTTTCGATGCAAATCTGTACCGTTTGACCGATCGGACTCAAAATTTGGAAACTTATACTTTAGGACTCGGCGGGTAACATTGGTGATATTTCCCCTCTATTATTTTGACCCTTCCCTTCCCCCTGACATATATTCGATGCAAATCTGTACCGTTTGACCGATCGAACTCAAAATTTAGAAACATATTCTTAAGGTCTCGGCGGGTAACATGTGCGACATTTCTCCCCTATTTTTTAATCTTTCCCCTCCCCTGATATATTTTTATTCAAATCTGTACCGTTTGACCACAATCGGACACAAAATTTGGAAAATTATTCTTTAGGACCCGACGGGTAATATATGCGATATTTTCCCCAAAATATTTTACCCCTTCCCTTCCCCTTGATATATTTTCAATGCAAATCTGAACCGTTCGACCGATCGGACTCAAATTTTGGAAACTTATTCTTTAGAACCCGTTGGTTAACATTGGTGACATTTCCCTCTATTCTTTTACCCTTTCCCCTCCCCCTGATATATTTTCGATGCAAATCTATACCGTTCGAATCGAAACTTGGTTTACCCTCACAAATTTATTTTAAACTTAATCCTTAACCCGTGCAACGTCGGGTATGAACAGCTAGTCATTAATAAATTTGATTTTAACAATACTTTTATATGTAAGTTCTAAGAACACAACATCTACTGACATGTCTACATTATTCGTATTCTGGTGTTTACGTTAAATAATTCGGAAGAATATCATATATACATCTATACCTATAAAACTCAATGTCTGTCTGTTTGTCTGTTCTCTGTACAAGTATATACCGTTTATCCGATTCGATTCAAGCTTTGCATACTTATGCTTTAGGACCCGGCGGGTAACATAGGCGACATTTTCCCCCTATTATTTTACCCCTTCCCCTTCTCCTGATATATTTTCCATGAAAATCTGTACCGTTGACCGATCGGACTCAAAATTTGGAAACTTATTCTTAAGGACTCGACGGGTAACATATGCGACATTTCCCCCTTATTCTTTTAACCCTTCCCCTCCCCTGATATATTTTCGATGCAAATCTGTACGGTCTCAAAATTTGGAAACTTATTCTTAAGAACTCGACGGGTAACATATGCTACATTTCCCCACTCCTCTTTTACCCCTTCCCCTCCTCCTGGTATATTTCGATGCAAATCTATACCGTTCGACCGATCGGACTCAAAATTTGTAAACTTATTCTTTAAATCCGGCGGGTAACAAAGGTTTCTCCCTCCCCTTCTACCTTTTCTCCTCCCCCTGATATATTTTCGATGCAAATCTATACCGAATCAAACCTATGTTTTTCCCCAGAAAATTATTTTCAACTTAATCCTTAACCCGTGCAACGTCGGGACTCCACTTTAAAAAAAATATAGGGGTATCATTACCAGTGGTAACATCTATTTATATATACTTTATCATGAGAATTACAGATTTTCGAACATACCTAAATGGCTGTAAGTTCCGTCAAAATTTTGAAATAAGACAGACAAACAACATATACAACTTCCAAAATGAGGATAATATGTGGATGTTCCTACGGCGGATCGGTGAACGTTGCACTGTGTAAAATGGTCACTTAAGCCAGCTGACACACTTCTTCTTCTAGAAGACTTCCAAACATGTTTACCATATAAATAGCTTCGTCTCTTATAATTTATCTTAATAAATATGATTTTATCTAAATTAATAAGTTCTTTAATGCTACGCAATTGATGAACTTACCCACGTTCTTTGTAGTTTGTTTCATTTACATAAGACATTGCAACTTCGTGCAATATTTATTAACCTATATATTTTTTATCGAAACACTAAATGTTCAATGTAAAATTTCCCAACAAAACATTGAGACAGTATGTTTAACCCATTATCGGAAAACTTCCCACGCCCGAAAAGCCACACACCGAAAATTACTCATTTCCCTGTTGACTAAAAGTTGGCTAACAACACGTGACGACAATGGGTGAGCCCGAGCAAGAAAACGACAATATTTTTATTTTTCCAATACATTTAGACACCCAGCAAGTGTTATCTGGGCATCGACGGTCGGTGAACAAATATGCGGTCAGATAGTCGCGGTTAAAAGTGAATTTGTCAATTCTTTACTAGGCAAACAGCGCATGTGGATTCAAGGATTTCTTCTGCAAAGCAAACATCAGAACTCTATATAACCCGCCGGGGCCAATGGAAGACTGACAGTGCCAATTGAGTGAGAAAGTGGTGAAAGAGCCTGGTGGCTCATTCAGCAGCATGAAGAGCTTTTACTCGTTAGCATTTTTCATTGTGGCAGGTATGTGGCCAGTTCTTATGAATCTTTGTGTTTAGTGAAAACGTACACATGTTTAGTTATTACCGAAAACGGTTTAAAAAATAATATTCCTTTGTTATAATCATTATATTATACTTCACAATAACCATTTAATAATTAACTAAAAGAATACTTCAGTATAAAAATGTGGTGTTTTTTACAGTTTCCAACACAAAATATTCCATTAAGAAATGATTAATCGTGACTCACTAGAAGTTAGTTAGAATCAATATTATATAAAGGATAGGAATAATAACTATAGTAATACAATTGTTAATAACAAATTCGTTCTATCCTCTCTCTGCCTACCCCTGTGGGGAAACGGCGTGATGGATAGTTAGTCAATAACAAGAAATCTCCCTTTCAAACAAAATATAATAAAATTCAAATGAAATGTAATGTAACAAACTAACTAACTAACTAACTAACCATCACGCCGTTTCCCTGCAGGGGTAGGCAGAGAGGATTGAACGCCACACTCTTCTATCCTGGCACACCACTTTTGCTTCGGCCACATTCATACATCTTCTCATACACGTTCTACGGTTGTTGCGGCTTTGAACAGGGCCATCCTCAAATACTTGTAGTACCTGATCGTGCCAGGTCTTTCGCGGACGCCCTCTATTCCTGTTGCCTTCAACATTCGCCTCATATATTTTCTTAACCATCCTTTCCTCGTTCATACGTTCCACATGACCAAACCATCTCAGCACTCCTTTCTTTATTCTATCTACCACACTACAGCTAGCATTGCATTTACTTCTAATTTGTTCATTCCTCACTCTATCGACCAAAGATTTTCCACACAAGCGTCTTAGTGACCGCATTTCCACCGCATTCAGTCTACTTTCATTCCTCTTTTGCCAATTCCAGGCTTCACTTCCATACATAAGGGT
The DNA here is from genome assembly GCA_016648135.1 of Agrypnia vestita. Lineage (NCBI taxonomy): Eukaryota > Metazoa > Arthropoda > Insecta > Trichoptera > Phryganeidae > Agrypnia > Agrypnia vestita. The sequence continues at coordinate 109,990 of JADDOH010004870.1, forward strand.
TGGCACTAGAACGCCATTATGTACCGCTAGTCTTGCTTCTTTTGACAGATTCTTATTGGCTATAATTGCATTTAGTGCACCATTAACTTTGTTTCCCGCAGTTACTCTCCTTTCGATATCATTCTCAGCCTTGCCGTCTCTACTAAACATACTTCCCAAATACACAAACTCGTTCACTTGTTCTAAGCATTCGTTGTTTATAATTACATCACACTTAGTCACTCTTTCGTCTCTCTCGAATACCATCACTTTCGATTTGCTGACATTCATCAGAAGTTCACTCTGCATGCATACATCGGACATCCTGGATACCAAGCACTGCAGATCAGCTTCACTGTTAGCCACTAATACTGCATCGTCTGCGTATAGCAGACAGGATATGGTGAGTCCGTCCATTTTCGCTCCAACTTCTAGTTCCTTCAGTTCTTTCATACAATTATCCATATACAGGTTGAAAAGCCATGGTGACATTACGCATCCCTGTTTGACACCTTTTGTAATATCAAACCATGATGTGAATGTCCCATTAATTCTCACGCAAGCACTACTTCCTTCGTACAGGGATGCAATTGCCTGTATGAGTTTACTCTTCACCCCATATTCAGACAAAACCTTCCATAACTTTCATCTTATCAATGTAACATAAGTAAAATAAACTAATTAAATATTTAAATTGATGATTTTAATTTGTAATTCATGGCAAAATACAGTTAATGCAAATATTTTCCCTAAAATTCATGCTCTAGCTTCCATTCATCCATTGCTTTTAATGTATCAAATTTCTTTACGTTTCTATGTTATCCTAATAACGATTAATATTTAAAATATATATCGTTTCAAGAATATACTAATATTTTTTCAAAATCCTCTATTGTACTAAAGTCTATACGTCCTAATGTCTATAATTAATAATACATCCTAAAGCAAAAGATATTTTACAGTTCTATTCGTGACACCAATACCTAATTTTTGGATCATGCAATACCTAAAATAGAGACCGGCAAGTTAGTCATAATTTCATAGTGTATTTTCGTATAAAAAATATATCATTATTGAACTGCACAGAATCCATAAAACTTATGATGACTTAAAATGTATTTACTTTCCTACATCATATTAAAAATAATTATATTTAAAATATATACCTTTTGAAGCACATTTTAATATTTTCGCGAAATCATGTAATACGTTCTAAAGCATAAGATATTTTATGATTCTATTATAAACACCAATAACTAATTTTTGGATCATGCAATACGTAAAACATACTGCAACATGTAAAAAAATCAGTAATTTTTTTATTACTAATTATCCAAGTAGGTCCCTCAATCTGAGGATCACGATCTTCATGACCTCCCGCCCTCTTGACTATTCTCCTCCTTATTTTCCGACATCCTGTAGATCTTAACGCTGTCACCAGAGAAGTTCCTGTCGCTTTTTTCACTTGGTAGGCCTAGAAGAGTGGAAGATCTTCCTCTTCCACTTCGACCCTTGCCGTGGCCCACCATAACTATCTTCTCCTCTAGCAAGATGTTCAAAAAATGAAGGATTCGTCTGAGACAAGTAGTTGAGGGTCTCTCCTTAATTTTTGGTGTTTGTAGTATGGAAACATTTGTGCGTCCCACTGTCCACTATTATTCATGCATAGTCCTTTTGACAAACTTTTACATTTGTTTTTAAAGTATCTTAAATAGCACGGTTTCACGAATAAGATTTGTCTCGGAGACTCGTCTCAAAAGTACCTAAAGGCACCACAGAATTGAGCATCAATTCATCGTCACATGCATTTTGTACGCAGAACAGAATGATGAAACTAATATACCGCCCCATACCTCTTATCCGTGGACAAACATAACCCTTTGGCCTACCTCACACTTATTTGGAACGTCTAATTATTGTTTATTGTCATTCGTTAACTTTTATACTTATCCATTGTACTTATCTTAAAAGTTTTTGCTTATATTTTTTGTATAAATATTTTAAAAGAATTGCCAATTTTTGGTATGCTTAATTTAAAAGAATAATTTGTCGACTGTATTCAGAATTGATTTGTTGCGTTTCCTTAACAGTCATGTCTTGACCACTATTATTATACAATATAACATTGAACACAATACATCATCAATTTTGACGTATGACATTCTACAGATGTCTTAAAATTTCTCATAGAAACTTTAAGCGTACATAAAATAAGTTCAATTATAAAGAAGTCCAGTCAATATTGTCTTAAGATATTATAAGTATGTTTTTACCCTGAAAATGGGGGAGTCTTTCCATTTAAGAAAAACAATTTAATTAGTTTGTGTAAGCCGTGCGTACGTCGCACATTGTTTCGTTGTGTCGGTGTTTATGGTTATAAAAACTAGTGATGTAACTAATATTCCCATTCGCATTCGCGAATATTTGCATATTTTTGCATATTCGCATTCGCATTCGCAAAGTTCGAGCGAATGTTTTGCGAATATGAACATCAGAAAAAACATAATATTAGGTTAATTAAAAATCCATTCATTTCTTATTTTTTTATTATTAGAAAAAGTAGCTTTACCTCGTAATAATATTATCAGTCTTCACCTTACTTTATCATTTGGTATTATTTATTTACCATCTACTTCTACATTGGGTAATAAAGCTTAAGATTCCAGATCACTACTCAATAACAATTAACTTCTCATTATAACTTTGAAAACAAAAAATATAATAATGCAATGTAAGCAAACAAAAAAAACTCTTCTCTGAAACTTTTATCAGTCTTTACATAAGTTTTTAATGTTTGGTAATCATCTTCTTGAACGGAACTAAAAACAAAAATCAAACAAAAACTATGTTCTTCAATTACAAACTATAAATAATTTATGTTTTATAAGAAAACACTTTAAACAAACAAAAACAAAATTATTCTTTATGCTTCTATTAGATCAACTCGGAAATTCTCGGAACAAGATGCAAACGGAACGCGCCTCGCGCGAAACCGAGCCGCTAAGGGCCGGTTGTTTCAAGTTGGATTAAAGTAAGCGTTCTTTTAAAGCATAGATTTTTAAGTTCTCCACCAATCAGACGATCCGTTTTCGTAAAAATCTATGCTTTTATCGACCGCTTACTTTGATCGAACTTGAAACAACCGGGCCTAAGGCATACATTATTGGCGCCAAATTAAAAAAAACTCAATATTCGCATTCGCATTCGCAAATGCTCAAAAACTGACATTCGTTACATCACTAATAAAAACCAACACAACGAAGCAATGTACCTCGTACGCACGGCTTACTACTACTACTACTACACGTACTAAATCGATTGTCTTTTTTAAATTAAATAACTCTACATAACTTAAAATCGGCTTACTACTACTACTACTACACGTACTAGATCGATTGTCTTTTTTAAATTAAAAGAACTCTACATAACTTAAAATCAATATAAGTGGAAATGATGAATACGCACCACCTTATTGGTATACTCACATGCTTGGAAAATATTATATCATTATATGATCATTGTAGCCTGGAAAAAATAATTACGTACGCCTATGCCTATTATCTAATATTATTCACAAATGATTACGCATACATTTTAAAAACCTACCTAAGCTTTACGGGCAATATGACTAGATGGAAAATCAGTGTAATGTATTGTACAATATCTCTGTGCTAAGGACCAATATTTCGAGGTAATTTTCATGGTCATTTTCACACTTCTTTATATGTTTAACATATACATTACCAAAATCTTCATTCGCAGACCGTGTACGTATTTGTTAATTAACTGTAAAATATAAAGCCTTGCAACAGATTATCAAACAGCAGTCAATCTTAGTCTGCTGAGGTGACACAACTAATTTACCTATCTAGATTTTACGTAAAATATATGAATTTTTAATACATTAATGACAATTTGTAGCATTTTATTGCTATACCTTCAAATTATTTATAAAACATACATTAATTAATTTATAGGTTTCACATAGAATATTCTGATCTTTAAAACACTATAAAACCTTTTAATACATATATGTATGTGCGTATGTGGATACATATATTTAAAGGTTTTATAGTTTTAATAAGTTATTAACAGTTATGAAAAATTAAAAATAATATAGCAAAAACATATTTAATATTATTCCATATTAGGTATTAGAGATACAGAAAATTAATACAAATATTAGCTTTTAATAAACATAAATAATAACTAAATGAATACTTACCTAACTATAAAACAAAAATACAAAATATGGAGAAATCATTACCCTAGTTAGGAACCAAAAAAATAAAAGAAGTACAGGAAAACCTAATTAATTAAATCGCAAGCATTTTGAATTTCCCATACTGTACATACTCCAATAAAAATAACCAGTCAAAGCAAAATTTTCAACATTTTAATGTATTTTATGATATTTTTCTTATCGGATTATAAACAATATTTCTGCATTAATTAAACTGTATACAATAGACGAAAATATTATATTACTAGTAATTTTTAATAAAATATTTTATAGCGATGTTATTTTTTATAAGTCTGCTAAAGAAGTATGATTTGTTTTCAGCCCAATGCGGACACCTGAGAATTCCAAGGGATGTCTCGGAATTACTTTATTCCAACCCTGGTATCCAGACGCGACCCGTTTATTATCCACAGCAGGATTCACAAAGCGGGTACAACTATCCCAGACCAGGAATCTCCACCAGGCCCGTCTTCGAGGATCCGGAACCCGTCGTAATCAACACGCGCCCTTTAAACCCACAACCGAATTATCCAGTTCAAACCAGACCGACTTATCCTATACAGAGGCCAGTGTATCCGGATCAGAACTACTTACCATCGAGACCTGTTTACAGACCTCAAGATAACTCCGATGGATACAACTATCCGAATCCATACGCCACGGAAACCTTCGATAACAGAGTACAGTCAACTGGATCCTCCTCAAAAATACTGTGGCCCCTGTTCAACAAAATTGCCGGCGTTCTGTCAGGAAACAACGGACAACAATATCCGGGTTATCCCGGTACAAATTCCATAGGATATCCCGGAGGGACCAACAACCAGTACCCGGGAAATTATCCGAGCAACAACTACCCCGGCAAGTTTCCGATTTTAAATTCGCTATTCCCCAACTATAACTACCAGCGCTTAGAAGCGGTGCCTTCTCACGCTCCCATCTCCGTGCAGATCGGAAGTGACGTCGGTTACTTCGGAAACCCGGACACGCAGCAGTCCGGGGTGAACAACATCGGTGACTCCGTGGTGGTGGACGCCACCCCCGCCCCTGTCTCGCCAGCCGCTCCTCTTCCCGAGATCCTGGGAGGAGGCTACGACTATCCTAACCCTAACGAGCTTCGGCCTCCACTAGAACTACCCGACGGTCTGCAGTTCAAAGTTTTGCCCAAGGACGAGCAAAATTAATGAAGTATTTAGATGGAGTTCAATCATTTATTTATTTGCTTTCAAACAGTATTATTATTAAGAATCGTACAAGTATTACATCCTTGACATATTTAAATGCTAAGTATTAATTTTACCACCGAAAATCTATGTAAATTTGTTAAATTATATCAGAAACGCAAATAATACCTACTTTATTAATTTACATTTTTTTAATTATAATTTATAAATAAAAATAATTCCAAAAAAACAACTTTTTATTTAATGTCGTATTCATCATAACTAGCATTACCGATCATAAAAGCAACCAGCTATCGCCGTTTATAATTTTTTTCTGAAAGCCATGAATATAAATAATAACGTTGCTAGTAGCGAAAAAAGTGTCACTGAATAACAGAACACAAATATCATAACTTCGTGATCAGAGAGCATATTTCACACATTTGTCGATATGAATAAATGATTTATCGATATTAAAAATTTTCGAGCTTTTATATTTGTGATGGTCATAATTTTGGATTTTGAGGTAATCACCCTGAGAATTTTTTTAATTTTCACTTAAATAAAATATTTTAGTATTTCATCATCATATTATTAAATTTTTATTTTAACTCGGAATAACTGAGGGATTATTAATAAATTATTCATTTTTATTTACGTTTCTGTCTAATTAGCAATTCCATATACAGGACTTAAAGGCCAAATATAAATTTTAGTCAGTCAGTTTAATATAAAATGTAAGATACATAATATAACTGGAACAATTTTTTTAGCAATTTTTGTTCGTTACTGTATTGGAAAAACATTAAAGAAGAATTGGTACATCATTATCATTGTCATAGAGGTCTGGATCCGTAATTAAAGAGTGGCATCGGATACAGAATAGCTACAGATATGCGATTCCATAACCGTAACGAGCGGAAGTGTAGCAAGACATGAAGCACTCCATACTATTACTGTATTATTTTATAATTTTTTATTGATATTGATTATTGATTTAAGAACTTTGAAATTGGTCGAATTTTTATGGTATATTTTATATTAAGTATTTAATAGCTGTTCTTTATCCTTTTCTTCTTTTTTCTTTATTATTTTTATTATTTCTCTTTTTCTTCCTTTTTCTCCTTTTTTATATTTTCTCTCCATATGCCGCAATGTAACATATATATAATTTGCAATCTATATGGCGGACCAGGTCTTGCACTAACAATCTGGTTACGCTGAAATAAACACATTATTATTATTATTGTTATTATTATTATTAGCAACAACAGTAAAAGATATTTGCGATGCGGTTCTAAATTCATTTGTTTGTACTGAAATAGATCTTCCCAAAACTGTGTCAGTAGCTGATGAGAATGTTCGAAGAAGGTATGACCGGAGAAGAAAATGGTTATCTCAATTCTGACGTTCAGACATTGTGTCGGCAGATACTTTCAATTATAAATTAAATTACTTGAGCAAAAATAAAGTTAAATCTAGAAACAAAAAAATTGTCTACTTGAGAAATGAATTGGAAATAATTGAAAATTATCGATTATACAATATATTTAAAAAGAAAGCAGAAGGAGAAATTTGAATTGAAAATGAAAACTTGGAACACCATTCCAGAAATTTTTAGATTTCCAAAAAAACTAGCGATTGTAAGTAATATTATCAATTTTCTATCTATATTGGCTCGAATTCAAAAAAAAATTTATAAAATGTACTTCATTAAATAGATTGAATGATTAATCCAGTTGGGCGTAAATATTACTAAAAGTGACGATATATGAACCATAAAACCAATGAAGCATTTGACTTCGAATGTACAACAGCAAAAATTGCATTAATAAATAACGGATATGTGTTTATAATTATTATGTGTTCATTTTTATGAAACATTAATGTGTTTTTTTAGTAAAGATGATCTTGTAAACGTAACGTGCATATATTTTAATATAGGTATGACATAAATTTACAATAGTAACGAAATAATGTTAAATAATTTGGTTTTAAATGCTTCTTTAACGTTATATTATAATACCCAAAAATGTATTAGCCGAAGAGAACCAATTCCATGCTCTCTTAGTTCATCTGAGAGATGAACTAAGAGAGCATGGAATTGGTTCTCACTCATTCTTCATCTGTCATAATAAACCCGATGAAGACCAACTTGCGACTGTCCAACAAATTGATGGTTAGTAGTTATTGACGAAATTTTAAAATGAGCTAAACATGAGTGTATTTCAGAGACAACAACTAAACTTATATTTTTTTTTCGAAACATAGTAAGTCAGAAACACATTAAAAGTATATACCCACTATGCACCCTGCCAAATAAAAATATAATATGGCATGATAGGCTGGGGAAGTGCAGCTTAGACAAAATAAAAGTAATACTTAAAATGCCAATTCGGACGACCTCAATAGAATTATTCAAAGAATTCGATATTTCGTTAATCTGGGAAAAAAATTATTTATCCAGCAATATAAAGACTATTATAAATACCAAAATACACAGTAGTGTAAAACCACGACACGCATTAAAAATAAAAAATACTTAATTCCGATGACAAAAACTACTTGTGGGCAGAGATTTATTAAATATTACTCTACTAAATTGTAGAAATCATTACTCGGAACATCTAAAAAGCAAATCTATGGAAAGATGAAAAATAAAAATTAATGAATGAGATTATTATAATTTTTAAAATAGTGCGTATATAAATGTACAAATGCTTTAATATTAATAAATAATATTCATCAGCGTGATTTAAATTTAAGTGATGCGTGTTTTCTAAGCTGTATTTTAAATTTAGAATATTTTGTTTTTTTTATTCCTTATGGTATTTTATTAAAGATCTTCAGTCTACATCATAGATTTTTCGGATTTTCCTAAGTAGTCTCCGTTCTATCTCTTCCTTTTTTATCTCATATTCGTGCTCACATTAATTTTCATCAGTTTTTCCATTTCTGTGTCTTTCTAGAGAGGATTATAAAAATAAATATCATAGCATTGAAATATATAATATGTTAATTTTTTATCATCATAGTGATTCGAGTATATCTGTACAGATACGAGGATTTAAAAAGGGGCATGTTCCTGCTTATATTGATTTTCTATTTTAATATATTCCCAGGGAGGATTTTGTAAATTAATATAATAAAATTAAAATATATTATATTATCTGTTTAAAGATATTGATTTTTTTATCAATGTACTGATTCGAGTATACCTGCATAGAAAAGAGAAATTGTTTAGAGCACTTAATTTAAGTGAATTTTTTTATTTCTTGCTAACGAATCGTTAGACCAATTAGACCAAATTTTTATGTATGTAACATTTTTTTCAGAATTTTATTTTACACTTATTTGCATTCAAATTTATGCAAGTTAGGTTTAGAGCTACCTGTTTAAAGGCTTTCCAATGCCTCTCTGTTCAGATTCTATTTACTAATTATCAATGAATAATCAAATAACCTAACAACACCCATTCAGTACATAATAATTAATATATATTCATTATTTTTTGTGCAATTTTTTTGGATCTTCTATAAAATATAAATACCATTGTGTCGCTGTAATTCTTTATTTAAAAAAAATATATCTACATATAAAGAAATATTACCGTTCTGCAGAAACAGTAATATTAAAAGTAATTTAAAACATCACCTTAACATTACAACAATTATTTATAAACACTACATTTGGTTTGTTACAAATAGATATCATAATTTTATCACTTTTTATTGTAGATTTAGACTCCCCAAAGTCTTATTTTTCTATTTTATAAAAGGAACAAGTATGGCAAATAAACATACAGTACCTAATTCTTAAAAATTTAAAAGAAATATATTGGAACTTTATATTATCACGTTGACCATAGACTTTACTTTAATATATTAAACTGACCTTGGTAATTTTACTTTATTCTTTTATTTTTCTACTTTTCCAAAAAATATTATTGATATTTGTACAGAAATTTTGAAGGATAAACGAAGGCGCTCTTTTTTGACATTATAAAATATTAATCATGATGTGCATTGGTATGATCAACGCTTGAAAAAGGAATTTATAATATCTAGTAAGCGAGTAAGCTGAATAGTATTGGCACATATTAATGGGGAATTTCTCGTCATATTTTAGAACTTGCCGGTGTGGGTTGAGAAATGAACTTTTCCATCAGAGTCCACCGTCGAAGACGACCCTGAGAAGACACCATTTCCTCCCGTAGACGTGCCCGATAATCCTATCCCAGAGACTCCGCCTTCGTCCCCGAAGCGGTTAAACAGCCTGGAAACAAAATTATTTATTAATCATTATTTATTAATCAGATATTTTAGGAAATAAATAACAAAAAGTATGGACAAAAAGAAGTGATAAATAAGATAATTCAAATATATTATCCTAAAATCTAACGATAGGTAAGTAGTTAAAAATATCAAGTAAATTTGTTCAATTTGATACTCGGTTAAGGTTTTGTTCTTGTCCCGCAGTTGATATTACGACCATAGAAAATTTAAAAAATATGTTTGTTGTTTTTCCCAGGTTATGTATGCTATGTGAATTCATTGTAATACTCGACCGAATCTAAAATGATTTTTTCCCCACCAAATCGACAAAAGGAATCTTTTCGTGTTTTAACATTTAAAATTACACCGTGTTAAAATCTGGCACTTTGCCGTACGGTGCGTGATATTACATTTAAAAAATATTACATCATTTTTAACATTCTGTTTTTTTCACGAAGTGTCGTCTACATGGACCGGACAGTACGGTAACCTTGCTAACTTGTTCGACCACAAAACCTGTTTGAATAAATATGACACAATGTCAAAGCCGGTACTAAGTAAAATGGTGTTAATTTGTGAGAAATAACGAAGATTACGTTCTACAGATCAGTACATACAATCAATGTGATTTGTATATATTTTCAAAAATGTAAAAACCTTTGAGCTCGACGCCGACGTCAGATACTCATTACGAGCAACAGGACGACAATCGGCCCGATTCTGAAAATAACAATGTCTGGATCTTTAAGATCTTTATCCCAACACTTAATAGACGATAATAATAATTAAAAATGTCCAGAGCGGATTTTGCTATTCTACGGCTCAAATACACTGTATTAAAATATGACATGAGAAAGATTGTTTCTTACAAACGTATTAATTTCTTCATCCACAGCGTCCAGATGAAATATCATGGCTAAACTTGTCATAACCGTGTTCGGCGTTACCGCGTATTCAAATCTTCCCATCCTGACATTTGACAGATAAGTCTGGATCTTTAAGATCTTTATCCTAACACTTAATAGACGATAATAAGCTTTACGTCGGTGTTTGTTTCTGTAAGTTTCTACATGAGATAGATATAGAGGGAGGGAGAAAGATGTAAATTGTTATCTGTCAAATGTCAAGTTGGGAAAATTTGAATGCGCGGTAACGCAGTCAAGTTTAGCCATGATATTTCATCTGGACGCTGTAGATGAAGAAATTAATACGTTTGTAAGAAACAATCTTTCTTATATCATCTTTTAATACAGAATTACAAAATCCGCTCTGGACATTTTTGATTTTTATTATCGTCTATTAAGTGTTGGGATAAAGATCTTAAAGATCCAGACATTGTTATTTTCAGAATACGGATGATTATGTGCTCTGGCCAATTGTTCCTCAAAATTTCAACAGACGCTAAGTTGCTTGTTTCTCCTTTCCTTGCAGAACAAACCACGTTTAATATCCAGTATTTGTTTTTAACAATTGCATGGCAGATGGCTCCATTTGCCGTGCAGTTTACGAGTTGATGACCTTGTATGAAAACGATTTCTGTCTGATGCTTTTAATGCTGTCATTAAATGCATTGACATGAGCGCTCAGTTCGTTTAAAAGTTGCACACTACGCGTCATGTTGTGCCTATTCATTACATCTGTTGTGCATTTGGAACAAGGAATAGTGATGCACGACCTCGATTACGCAAAAAATTATTTGGTACGTATAGGACATAATTCTCAAGTAAGTTCAGAGAGTTAATCATGTTTAATTTTTATTTTCTATTTATTTTGTAATTTAATTTTCATTGTCATTTCCTTTCATTTTCTTTTTTTGTACTTTATGTATTGGTAGTTTATTTTGTGATTTAACTTAAGAAAATGATTAAACTAAATTATTTATTTATTGCTTATTTTTATTGTATTTTAATTTTGAATTTTATTCGATATTGTAGGAATTAAATATTTCAATCAACTACATATTATTTGTATAAAACATTTATAAAAAAAAAACAAAATGAATAAAAAATACATAAAAAGATCTTTCATTTAGATTCCATATATATACATATATATCTATATATTGTATAGATATATATATATATATATATATGTTATTTATTTTAATTCATTACTTACTTCAATTGTGTGTTATAAAAGCAAAAGCAACAATATCCAAAAAATGGAAAAAATGTTTTTTTGAATAAAGTCACCGAGAATTACTCATTTAAAATTTAATGAATTCTAGATTTTATGTATCCATCCATTCCGTATTCATGTTTCCTATAAATTTACAGGCTATGTATATCTCCTTTAAAATCTCGAATACAGTATATTATAAACTATCAAACTTCAATGATGCGTTAAAATATTTTGGATATTGCTCCCTTTGCGTTTGTACCCCACAATTTATCTATTACTGAATATTCCATTATTATTTCATATATATATTTTTACTGTCCGTAAATAATTTACACATAAACTTTACTGTGTGTTTCTGTATATAGATAAAATAAAATAAATGTTTCAACGATTTCGACCCCCAGAGTGAGCAGGCCTTCCTGTCTTCGCGTCTCGAGGCAGCGGTCTCGGTAGTTCTTCGTGGTGTATGAATGTGGAATAATCTACGCATGTATAAATAACGTAAAAACACATTTTGAATCTGTTCAATCATGTCGACGTATTTATTTTAGTATGGACATCAAACTGCCATCTTCTTATCTTCTCTTGCGTTTTTTATCACATTTTTGTACGGAAATATCTCATTTTAAAATTTATTCATCAGGTGACGTATATTTTAAATACAAATATCATGTTAAAATGTCACAAACTAAATTATATAATTGATTAATAAATTACCAAACCTTCGATTGACATTTTAATAAAATATTCGTATTTAAAATATATGTAACCCGATGATTAAATTTTAAGATGAGATATTTCCCTGCAACAATATGATAAAAAACGCAAGAGAAGATATGAGAAAAACTGGTAAAATTTGCTCATTCTGCTAGACGATCGCCTTAATATCTGAGGGGAATCAAGAAGCTGACAGACTGCTCTAAAGCCCGATAAACTGATGAAATCAAACTCTGAATTCCTTAAGGGCATCTCTTCTTTGTTTATAGCTTTGCATTGCTACATCGTCATGGAATGGGAATCGTTATTGCCTAAAATCTACTAGATTGAAGAAAACATCAAAGTCCACATTCCTTAAACATGTGTCTTATTCATTCATTGCTTTATAGTGTTATATATTTTTAACTGTTTTATTTAAATAAAAATAAATAAATGATTGCTACAGTCATAGCGGTACACGAAGAAAATGAAGAGACCGACGGACCACCCTGAAACTCGCTAGACTGACGAAATGAGTAGCAGCGAATAACAATGGACAGATAAAAGTAGAAGACACTTGATGCAATGATACGACATTTGTGAAATGGGTTGCATACTCGTGCATAATATTTTAGTATATTAATGCATAATATTGTGTTCTTCTTCTACTAAGTAGGTACTATGTTTGAGAATATTTTTAGTACCTATGTTAAAAAATTTCAAGAACACAATACTGGATTTTATCCGAAAGGGATCATCAATAATCAAGATATATTATAGATATCTCATAAATACTAAGCTATTTTTTATGTGTTTAAGAAGGCTTAAAAGTCATTTTAGATGTTTATAGGGCTTGCGACCTTATCACGTCTATAAAAATTGATAAATGTTATAGTCTATACGGACGGATTTGGTGAACGTTATATTGTATAAAGAAGCGTTTCCCAACCTTTTTTGACTCGCGTACCACTTAGTAGTACATCACGCTTAATTGTACCTTGTAGTTACCACTTCGTAAAAATGATTCTATTTCGAGAAATTTGTTATTCTTTTTGCATTATAAATTTTATAGGGTGACTACATTTCCCAGAACTCGATTTATTTAAGTTTAAAAAAAAACCAAAGGTTTTATTTTTTCTGATAAAAATGAGACATTTGAACTTTACATATGACAATGGTTTTTTTTTAATAAAAGTTGCCGAAGCTCATTTCTTGTCGAAATTCAAAACCAGTACATTTAAATAAGTATTTTTAACAACTAATTTTTCTTTAAAAATTGCATAGAATTAATATTAAATTATTTGTATAAAAAAAAATTTCAAAAAATTACCGATATTAATAGAAAATATATGTATTTAAAATTAAATAAACACGGTAAACGTAAAAATTCTTCTGATGAAAATGAGATTATTTACACTTTCATTATCACAAATTTACAGCAGCGCCTCAGGCGAAAATTTTGTTTTAAATATAATAATATTAATAAAATTGTATTTAAAAATATTTTAAATGATATTTTTATGACTGATTTTTTTGTGCTTTTTATGTCCGCCATTACTGATTATTTTTCGCGTACGACCGGTGGTACGCGTACCACAGGTTGGAACCGCTGGTACGAAGTGATCACTTAAGCCAATCATACGATAAGTCGTAAGCCCTATAAATACCCAAAAAAACTTCCACGCAAGCTTTCCCATATAAAAAGTATAGTTTCGTCTCTTTAATATAACATTACTATGTTTAAGTATTACTTGTGAAAAGTACCAAAACACTGCACATCTCTATATACTGTTAGGTACCAAAAAACTCTATTTTTTCGCTACAAAATGAACGATCAAAATCTGACAAGAACATCAAATGTTAAAGATCTAGGTGTTAGATTTGTAAGCAACCTAACATTTCACGATCACATAGAGACGATCAGTGGTAATGCTTTGAGAATGTTAGGATTTGTTCTGCGTACTGCCAGGGTTTTCGAGAATACCCGCGTACTCAGAACTCTTTACAACTCCTTGGTGCGGAGTAGACTCGAGAGTGGCTCGATGATCTGAGGGCCACATGAGGGCAAGTACTCTCTTATGGTGGAGAAAGTCCAAAAGAAGTTTCTGAGATATCTCTACATGAGAGAGTACGGGCATTATCCTTGGCTTTACCCAACCGAGTTTCTCCAGGGTATGCTTGGCTACAATAATTTAGAGACTAGAAGGAATGTGTATTTGATTACACATTTTTATCGAATGTTGCGCGGTATGATCGAGAATCCTGAAATTATGCAGAGCATTGGTTTGTATGTTCCTGATAATTACACTAGACATCGTCAGCATAGATTGTTTCACATTCCAATATACAGGACCAACCTGCCGATGGTTATGCCTGTTGGAAGAGCCACAGCTATGCTGAACAAGATCGCTTTGGGTATTGATATATTCCATGTGTCTGAGGGGGTTTTCCGAAGCGGGATTCTCCTACACCTTTGACCAGATTTTATGTTATTTTTAATTTATTAAATATTTTCATTTTTGATATATACTTCCTAATATGTATGCCTTAAACATTTTGTTTGTCATGTACATATTATCATGAAATAAATTGAAATTGAATTGAATTGAATTGAATTGTATTTCATTTTTTATGAAACAATAGTCAATATAGATAAACACCTACAACTCAGATCAATTGATAAAAGAGTACAAAAGCATTGAAACTAGAATATCATGACCGGATGTACACTGCTGCCGACACAAAAAATGTACGGTTTCATCAAACAGCGAGCGATTGATTTACAACAATCCGATTATTTTTTATTGTTGTTATTTCGGGACACACTCGAGCGTCTCTTTGGCTCTTGAAGCGTAAAGGCAATCGATAAAATAAAATTTTTGTGGTGATTTAAAGTACCTATCTTTTTCATTAAACTACCGAGAAATGTAGAAATTATTCGAGGATAAATCGTATCGTAGATCTGTTTTCTGGGAAACTTTCCTTTCTTCGTCCGACGTATGTACCTGACGACCTGGGTTCAAGTGGATGAACCCTCGAGATGTCGTCAAATAGAAAACCACACAATGCAGCATATCCAGATGGGTTCAATTTTAATTACAGTTGGGAAAACCTGAGAAATCGAATCAAATCTTTATTGTAAAATATTGTAACGAGCTGTTCGTTGACATTTGACAGTTCCATAGAAAAGTGTCACATGCGCAGAACGACGGGCCGGTATGCCCAGTGGTTGAAATAAGAACTAACATGATTAATAAATAGCGAAGAAATGGAAGGGTTCTTACCCGAGTAGAAAAACAAAAGAGAGCTGTTCTTTTGTGTTTGAATAAAAAATAGTGAGTATTGCGTTGCGAGCGATTGTAAAATGTGAGAGATAATGTACAAGCGATAATAAAAGATTTATTTTACGAGTTGTGCCATTTCATTTTTCGAGCGAGCCACGCCACGTAACAATATTATTATTTTTAACACATTAGCTCGCGTTTCAAAAAATCATAAAAAATCATAAGTGACATCAGAAATATATATAACAAAAAAGTGGCCAAACAAATACTTATCAGGGTAACTTCATATTTTATTGGATGTCCACAAACGTTAAGCTTACGTTTAGATACTTTTTAGCAATTAGCATATTCAAAAATTAAAATTCCATTTCGCGTCCCGATAGGTAGGTTCTTCTGAATATTTAGCACCTAAATGGTACCTACTAAACAATATATTTAAAAACATATTATATACTACCTACCTATACAAAATTCTATTCTAAAGAATATTTAGGAATCTAAAATATGAAAAGTTAATGATATAAAAATTAATTTCTTCCTTCTTTCGGAAATATTCGGAAATTCTTCAGGTAAATTCGTAATTGAGAATTCGTTACACGACCAAAGTAACCAATGCAATTTATCCAGAGTTCAGGTTATATTCCTCCATTTCAATTTAAACTTTTTTTACCTATCCAAAAACCGCACAATCGACCACTCACTTTAAATCAACCAAATAATAAAAATAACAATCCTCCGAAATCTTTCAACTATTTTTAAGTTCATTGTCCCATTACTTCAGTTCTTGGCCGTGAAATAGATGGAAATAACTGACTCGCGGTAATCTCATTTTTGCTTAGAACATTGACGTCTCGTCAATAAATTTAGTTTTACACACTACATGTAATGTCCGTAAATAAGGATTTAACTTGATGTTTGAGTATTTATGAATCGTGTATGCCAATAGTTAACTTACCAAAAAAATATTTTCTGCTTACGTACCATATTTTGGCTGTAAATATGGACGACGAATTTGGATTGTTCATTTCTCTTGGTAAATTTTTACAAACCTTTGGCTGTCTGATTTTATAAATTACTTGAGATATTCTCTCGAATAAACGAGTAGCTGAAAAATTGCGTTATCAATATCAGAGGACCTACAAACTTTTACAGATATAGAGATTCATGTACAGATACATAATTCGTCGCTAACTCCATTTACCTAAAATGTGGACTTGTCAACTTTTGGCAGTAACCCCAAGAAATCAATATAGGTATATATATAAAAAGAAACCCGTGTTTCCCTATCCGCCAAGTTTTCTCCACAACTAGCCACAACCTCCCACCGGGGGTTACGGTGGTGGATAGCCCTTGGTATCACATTGAAAATATGCGAGTTTGATGGGGGTAGCTGTGCGTGGGTGGGAGTGGGTGACGAAATGTGCTTTCTAGTATATTGTTTTGTTATGGGAAGGCCGCAAATACTTCAGATTGTTTCAAAATAGGCGCGCTGACTGTGTCGGTGAGTCTAGAAAGTTCCGAATAAACCTGCTCAAGAAAGTTCTGGAAAGAGAAGGTTCTAGAAAATTCCCGAAAGATCTATAAAGTTTAAACTGAGTGGCGGAATGTGTCGGTGTGTCTAGAAGGTTCCTGTATATTCGATAAATTTCTAGAAGGTTCGCGAAAGTTCTATGACGATCCAAACAGTGTACTAAAAATCTACGCCTGCGAAGCCGCGCAGGCACAGCTAGTATACAATAATCATCGTGTTATATCTTCTAAACCGCAAGTAACATCGGCCATGAAAGAAAACTACATGACCTTACGCAATCGATGTAGGTACGTCAAAAAAAGACCGTCTTTATATAGAATGTGTTATTGCAGTTTTTATTTTTAAATTTGAGAGATGTTAAGTTTCACAACTGTTGAATACATACTTATATTCTCGCGTACGTGCTTTATGGTCAATCAGTTTTGTTGCTAACACCAGGCATAAATCGGTAAATACTTACTAAATAAAAAATTATTTACTCATATCTGTATTCCGCATTTAGAAATGAAGTACCCAATTTCTGGTACTGATGCAGGTATTATATAAAATCTCTAACCAACATCGTGAAATAATATTTCAAACACAATGCATACATCTTTTTAAATAAATTTATCACGTGTGTATGGAGAAAAATATTTTTTCAACTCCTGTAACATTCCTTGAAGTAAAATAAATCAATGGAGTAACTCTACTCTGTCCAATATTTTTTTTAAACTATTACAAATTTTAATTTCGAGAAATTGTGGCCTTAAAAACAACAATCATCTGACATTTAGGTCAATATTGCCTTTTTTATATCAAAATTATTGATTTACATACAAATAAAATGTTAGAATTATATTAAATAACAATAAGTTTACTCTAATCGTACGGTATTCTTTTTATTATTATAAATCGATTTTCTTATAAAAATTTCACTGCATATGAATCAAAGCTCGCCAAAAAAATGTAAAAAATAATATACAAAATCTTGACGATCGACAACTCAGTCCGATACTTTATTGTTTCAAGGGCACAATAAAATGTATACAATCGTTGAGAACATATTTATTAGGACGTTATATCTGAATAAATTAATTAATGTCGACCAGCATTTCATATTACGTCAAAAACCACATCACTAAGCTGCAAAATTTTCCGGCATAATAACGTAATAAAATATATATTAAAATAAGATATTATGGGAAACATAAATATAAATTCAGTCGCCTACATCTATTAACATTTTTAATACTAAATTTTGTTCTGATAAATACATGAACAAATGACACTATAGATATATCGAGTGGTCGATCTGATTAATTAAAACGCGCCTTAAAATTTCTTCACATGGAAAAATAAAGAATTCTTTGCACGCCATTCTTCAAAGAAATAAATAAAAACATTAACTGTTCCTTTGCCAACACTCAGGTTCAAATGGAAATGAATGGTAATTCAGGCACTTTATATTCTACAGACGTTTTAAATTTACATAAACACATATATAGGAACATTTTTGCGCTTTAGCTGTCAGACAATAAATGGCGTCAAACTGGGTCTATTTATAATTGATAAGAGGGAAATTGACTAGCAATAATCTCATTTAAACAGTTTTGTTAACAATATATTTATATGTAGGTATGCTCTGAGAACACAATGACAGGTTTTTTCAACAGAGGGATAATGATTAATCCAAATAAATTATTGGAGTCTCACAGAGACGAAGCTATATATATGGGAAATGTGTACGATGTTATTATAAGGTAGCCCAGGACTTATGATCTGTATTGGCTGGCAAGTGATCACTTTATACTATGCAATGTTTACCAATTCCACCGTAAGAACATCCACATATTACCAAAATTTTAAAAGTTCTATATTATGTTCTATATCAGTTTCTTTTATACATTCGAATGCTAAAGATATCTGCAGACCTTTCCATGATACATTGTTTCCATTCATAGATTGTTCTAGTGTTCATAATTGTGTTCTCTTTTTAAGAGACTTCTATAATTTATCTTAATTTAATTGTCAGTCTATCATAAATAAACATTAACAATTTATTTAATTTACAAATTAAAATTATAATTATCTTCAAGTATGGAAATTTAGATTTACAACTGCTTTATTGAGAATAATTGAACCGTCAAAAATCAATAATTCTAGTAGTATCCATACTTTTGCGTATATAGAGATATGACCTTAATGACTTTCTTGAATCATCACACGATTTTCACAAAACATCTTTTCATGATCTAACGACGATGGAAGGCTTTTTCTGTAGTCATCGCTTCTTCGGTATTATGAAAACATTTACATACCTACTTATTCGTCATCACTGTCCTTCAAAACACGCGAAGATGCATGATAAGCCTTATAAAACTTCCCAGGTACTAAGTACCTCAGTATTTGTATATTGTTTCCTATTTAAATGATATTTCCAGAGAATAGCAGTGATTAGTCATTTTTCCTAGAAACCATCGGGGATAATAAATATGTCAGAATATAGTGTAATAAGGAGTTAAACTTACGTAGCTTCCACAACGTGCGGGTGCGCGGGTGGATTGTAGCTTCCGCCTCCATGATGGCTTCCCACTCCATGATGGCCTCCTCCTCCGTGGTAGCTTCCATCGTCACCGCCCTGGTAATGGCCACCAGCGTGTTGGCCGGGATAGGCAATTCCTGCATCTGCATATAAACGCAACATTGATTTAATAACGAATTATATACCTATCAAGATTCGCGCTAGATCTTTTTCTGCTTTTCGTGACTTTTGGGGACTTGCTAGTGAACCGTGGTGTACCTGCGGCCGCGTGAGGCAGACGTCGGAGCACCTATTAAAGGATTGCCCTATTTTAGATGATTGTCGAGAGAAAATTCTCAGGTTTTCACGGCCACTCAGAATCTTCAAGTTTGTGTTTACTGGGGTATTATGCCGTGTTGTTACGACCTTTCGGGCCACGTTTCGGGTCCATCATCAGGGCTGATGTGTGACGCATCAGCCCTGTTGATCATGGACCCTGCAATGGGATCCGAAACGTCGGCCCAAAAGGTCGTAACAACAAGGCATACTACCCCAGTAAACGCAAACTTGAAGATTGTCGAGAGGACTAGGTAATGGGGTCTTAGTGATGTCTCCATATTAAACGCTGAACTTCTCAGGAATGCAAATAACTTGTCGTATTTCAGAGCTTTTATTCGGGTGTAGGTCTCCCGCTGGGAAATTCTTAGAACCCAAAACACGAATGATCGAAAACCAACTGACCAACGGATAAGTTCGATCCCGCTCCTGTCAAATATCCGGGACCAGAGCGGCCACATAGTGTGAATGATCTCATTGTTAATAGTCTGTTGGAGCGAGAGTGGACAGTGAGCGGACCGACAGTATGGATCAAGCACTAAAACATGAGTATGCGGATCAAGATAACGTCAACACCTCTCAAATATTGCGATCACAAACCAAATATTAAAATTATTTCGACATGCTTAAAATTTATTAAATCATTGAAAACACAATTTTATTTAGAATCTTATTTTCGCATAAGAAAATAATGATTAAACGTAATTCAAATTAAACGTAAATCATAGAAAACACCAGCTCTTTCAAAAAAAAAAATCGTATTCCACATTTGCTTTTTTCTTTAATAATAATTTTGAAATTGACTATATTATATATTTATTTCAATGGGACCAAAAATACTAAAAAAGTTAACAACTAAATATTAAGTAGCGAGAACCGTAGACCGTATATGTCACGCGCGTTTAGCCATCTCTCAAGTTCATAGTTAGGGGCCATCTCTCAAGTTCATAGTTAGGATACTTACTGCTATTGGCGTTGCTACTGCTGGAGGAGTAGGTCTGGCCGTAGCCGTTGGAACTGGAAGAGCTCGATGCTGACGCAGAAGAGGAAGATGAGGCAGGGAAGGCTGCCCGGCGAGTTCGGAAGATGGACTTGTCTCCTAATAACATCACCGGCGCGGAAACAGCTCCTGATTGGTCGATCACATAGAATGATTTGGGCACGTAGAAAGCAGTTTCTGCGGAAAAATATCACCACTTTAAAACATTGTTCCCTGCTAACAGTAGTGTTGTCAGTTTAAATTTGTAACTAGTCATATACCTGCTTAAAAATAATAATTCAATTATTTAAATAGTAAATTAAATAACATCTATACCCTCGATATGTATGTAGGTATACTAAATAACATTTCTAATCTTAGTCTACAAAGTTCATTTACATACATTTTATAAGTATGTTAAAGTAGGTAAAATACATTCCTTATATTCACACTCAGAACTAACATTTTAATAAATAATGTATACACCTGTGTATATTGTATATTATTACTTTAATCCGCATTAATTAAGAAATTCAAAAAAATCATCTAAAACAAATATTTGTTTCGTATCGAATTTAGAAAGACCACTTAGAAAATTATAGTCAAAATAAAAACACGCTGATGTAACGTGTTATTCTTCAGCTTCGCATTTTAAGCAACACATAAATTTGGATTTATATCATTAAGAAACAGGTTCAATCTGTTTATTTATTTATTATTTTTTGCTATTATCGATATCAAAGGTCGTATCCTAATATTGGAAATTCCAAGTCCCATTTAATCGTATGACAAACCTGTTTATTGACATTCGTTCTCACTGTCCTCCGAGTAGAAAATATTGCCAAAAGGATCGTTTACTTTTACGATACAAAATGTCACGTATTTACGAGACAAACAAGGCTACTAATAATTTATATAACTTTATCAAATCCAACCAAAATGATGTTCGAAATTGGTCATATCCAATCGAAACACTATTTATTTAAAACTAGTTGCAACCCGTCAAAAATAACATTGGTTCGCGTCTTTGCCAAGCCCTAGTATATATTTATAGCATCTTTTTGGAGCTCCATGGAGAGGTGGCCGGTTCGGGTTTGCTGGGGTTCAAGCCCCATCTCCGGCCGTTTGATTTCGTTTTCTTAGTTGTGAATTCGAACAAAATTACGAACGTTACACGTAGTTAAGGAGACAAACAGACAGACAGTTAGGCGGAGAGACGGACGGACGGACGGACAGGCGAACAGGCAACGAAATTATTATGTTTGATGCTTCTGTAAAACATTCCTACACAACAATGATAATCAAATATAAAAACTATTTAACATTATATACTCGTATATTGTATAAGAAAAGAGACCTTTCAAAAATTTACATTACACTATCCATATTTCCATCTTTAAAATGTCGTGTACAATTTTAAAATGCCAAATAGATATTACGTAGAACATGCAATTCTTCATGAAATATTCTATTATTATTAAAATATTAAATTATTCTAATAGTATATTTTCACATTAAATAGTAAATTATGTTTACAATAATTCTATAGTTAACTAATGTAAAATTAACTTCAGCCTTCAAAATTACAAACTTATTATATTATTTTATATCTGTATTAATATTTTCATCTCATTTAACAATCAATCAAAATAAGCACTCGGGTGAAATATTAAGCTTGAAGAACTTCGTATTAATTAATTATTCATTTCAAGGCGTAGTATACTTCAAGGGTACTTTACTCACGATAATATTAGTCATTCATTAGGAAATCTAACACATATTATAGGTTATAAAAAAATATTAAAAAAAAAACATTTATATATATTAGACTTTTCCTCAGACTACGATATATAAGAATGCAAAGACGCCAAAATAATTACTTATTCAGTGCAGAAAAAAAAACATATATTAAAAAAATATAATTGAGGCAACATTTTTATAGTCATCATAATTACTCGAATTTTTATTATATTCGCAACTACTAACTATTCTTTAATTCTTTATTAATAATTATTCATACATGATGATTTCCTTGTCACGATAAACCAAAAACAAATTACTATGACGTCACTTATTATGTTAAAACGTGTTTATGAATAGTTCGTGATACTAAAATACACGAATGCTTTTCTGTTCTACAAACTAGTTTTTATAAAAAAATTTTAAAGAAAAATACCAAACACATAATATTGTTTTTTTTATAAGAAACTTTTCAACTTTCTTTGATTTCACTGTTAAAAGTAGTTGAATAGGTACTCCCAAGAGATGTCTTGTGTCAAATATTTAAAAATAATTTAATACAAAAAGTTTTTAAAATATTTTAATTGTCTTTTAAAATATGTTTTATTTTACTTTGTAATACACACACACACACACATGAGTTATTAAATTACTACTATGGTTTCGAGAGGAGCAGTCCTTCTCATCATCAGGTATAGATAATTACTATAGCTATTACCTGATGATGAGAGGGACTCCTCCTCTCGAAACAATAGTATTCATTTAATAACTCATATTGTGTGTGTATTACAAAGTAAAATAAAACATATTTAATTTAATTATAATGTTGCACCACGAAGTATCTGCCAAATCTTTCAATGATATTATTTTAATTATCTTTTAAAAGTATGAATAGTGAGTTAAAAATACATTTTTACATCTTAAAAATATATTTGAACTCGAGAAAACTCAGAGCGAGAAATGAATCAATATGTTTAGCTGATATTTAACGCGGTCTACCCTTGTGTGGAGTTTTCTGAGCTTTTCTACCGTGTACCTACTTGACATCTGACTGAGCTTTCAGAACCTACTGCAGGATCTACCGTAATAATCCGTGACATGCCACGAAAAGCTGACCTAAGAAGTCGAATACACAGGACACAATAGCCCGAAATGTACACAGAAGATTCTAAATTGCCGGATAAATTAAAAATATTTATCTAACTGATAAACATGTTTACAAAAAAACGGGAACGTAAAATATAAAGTACCATATTTACTGTGCATAAGTATTTTCAGAAGAGTGTTCAAATATTTATATTATCGGACTCTGAAGTGCACACTACTTCTTTCACTAATCGAATCATAAAGCTTCTTAGCAATTTAATAAGCACTTGAGAGTTGAAGTGCTTTTAAAGCATGGAGTTTAGTTATGTTTAATAATAAAAATCTATAGACATGAAATACACATTAAATTTGCTGCAATTTAATTTATCTATTATTTCTATAAGTGTAGCTTAGAGCATTCTATTTTCATAAAAAGATAAAAACAGCTTGTCGAGTCTTCGGGCCTCTGACCCTCCTAGGACAAGGGGTTGAAGATGATGACGAAAAAATAAATTAACAAAAAATTGTAAATTTGTCTCTCGGTACGAGAATTTCCCAATGGGAGACAAGTACAATTTAGAAAAATAATTTTAAAAAACATTCCTACATAATTAAAAAAAAAACGTTAAAAATATCGGAAATAAATAAATAATTCTGTAATAATGTATTTTTATGCATTTTTTTACCTAAGCGTACAAAAACTTACTATAATTAACGGTTTTTCAATATATTATATATTTTTCTACGTGTAAATAAAATTCCCGATAAAATGTAATACAAATTGTTTGAAAATGTCCCAAATTAATTAATTGCCATGAACTTTGGCGGCAATTAAATCATTCAAAACGAAACAAATGTTCCTCAAAGTCGTGGAGTTTGTTTTTTTGCATCTATACAAACAAAAAAAACATATAGCAATGAAGGTAATGAGTGACGCACCTGCCGCTGTGAGCGCGAACGCCAGAGGCAACAACAGCACCGCGAGACGCGCCATGATGGACTGCCGCCCGCTTCGGATCCAATCGGTTTTTATACGGAGAAGATGCGATACGTTATTGCGCAAGCCGATACGTGTCCAACGGCGGCGGAGGAAAACGCCAATAAAACCAACCTCTGCTGTAACGCGCCGATCGGCGGCTTGTCATCACTCGCCGCGGCGGTGAGATGAAGTCAAGTTCATTCGGTGATGTTAAAATATGTTTACCGATTCGGTTCTCCGTTCTTCCGAGCCGTTATTTTAAATTTTCACGGAGGCTTCGATCACGATACTGCTAATTCGATACGCAGCTATTTTAGCGATGGCGTATTTTTATACTCTGGACATTTGACGACAATATTAATCATTCGATAATAATCTACGAAATATATTCGAGTAAAATCAGTTGGCATTCCTTTAAATTCCTTTATTTCTTTACTTCCTTTCATTTTCTTTTAAATCCATCAATAAATATCATCGAGCATAATAAGTTGTCTATTCGTTCGTCCGTCCGTAACTTCGAGTATCGTACATGATATCGTTCAATTCGAAAAAAACAAATTAAATGGCCGAAGATGGGACATGAACCCTGGGTCAGCAAACCTGAACTGACTGCTTAACGCGTGTTGCTATCGTCACCTCTCCGTGGACCGCCAAAAAAATACTTTAAATATGTACTAGGGCTTAGCAAAGAC
The DNA here is from genome assembly GCA_016648135.1 of Agrypnia vestita. NCBI lineage: Eukaryota > Metazoa > Arthropoda > Insecta > Trichoptera > Phryganeidae > Agrypnia > Agrypnia vestita. Next base: position 135,593 of record JADDOH010004870.1, read on the forward strand.
GCGAAACATTTCATGTTCCGCCCAGCACAATCGCCAGGGTTTAAAATAGTAGGTACGTTTACTGCCGGCAGGGGAAATATAAAAAAATGTTCAAATATTTTGATCATAGTCGTTATTACTATTTCATGGGTGTCGGTTATAAATAAATTATTAATTATTTTTAGGAATTGGCATGTAAAAGTACCGTAATTTTTGACGGGTTACAGCTAGTGTTATAATAATTTATATACACTCACAACCAGCAGCGTGTGCTCAATACTTTGAAATAAGCTGTATGTAGGTAACTAGAATTTCGACGAACTAAAACATGTGTCTTGTGATATTCACAATTATCATATTACTTACCGAAATATGTTTATATACAATTCATGTACCGACTGCACGCGCCTGTTCCTAACCCACAGAGGTACAACGCGCGCAATATAATTTGATTTAAGTACAGTAATAAATACCCCGCCATACTTACCCCGACGTATGTGAATTCACAGTTACGTTATTTTTAATTAAAATAAAACGCAAATCACTTTGTTTTCTCCACTTTATTAGATTTTGAACATTGTTATCGAAATATGTAGATTGTTTATGTAATAAAGTGATTTGTGTTTTATTTTAATAATAATGTCACCACAAAGTTCAAACCTTCATTTAGATTGAGCAGCGACAGAAATTAACCTCAAAATTTAAAAAAGCTAAATATGGAAATATTTATTCGAATAAAATTATTCATTATTACTGACTTGCATTTTTTATCAATGATCTGCACTTTTTTCAGACACTTATTATTAAAAATTCATTTGTAAATACATTTATATTAATACATATTTACTAATATATATATATATATTAGTAAATACATGTAAAGAAAATGTATGTGCATTTAATATTGTATTTTGCCGTACACTGTGAACTGTCATTAGAGAATTTTGGCGATGTCGATAAAACAGCGTACATATTTAAGAATTTGGTCATCGGAAAAATATTCAATCCAGATTGCTTTAAAAATGGAATAAAAATGTTAATCAATTAAAAAGAGACTACATAATACAACGTCGAAAATTTTTTGTTAACTTACCAGACTGCCGTGGCGAAATTGGATAACGCGCCATTCCCGGATATAGAATGAAAGTCCGTTGTTTCGAATCCTGGTAGCAGTTAAAATATTTTTTCGTTAATTTGATTTTTCTGTATGTCTTTTCTAATTGATTAATAAAAAATTGTTTAAAATTCACAGAACTTCGTTCTGAAATTGTAACTTCACAATAGTAATGTGTTTTCTTTATTTCATTTATTAATTCAGTACCAACCTCTCGGAAAATGGGTTGGTACCATCTGACAGCCAACTCTATCACCGCGCGCATTGGTCAAATGAAATAGCGAGCGCTTCCCCGGCGTCTAGTTTCCTGTTACGCATTTCCGTCCATTTTCACGACATTACTCCCACAGCAGGAAAGCGAGAGGAAATGCGTTACACATCAAAAATATTCTTCGAATTCACGTTATTTTCAATTTCCTTTCTCCCTCAACCCTCAAAATAACTTCCGTTATTTTTTGACGTTTTTCGTTTTTTCTTTGTTGTAGTTGTGATGTTGCTTAAAAAATCAGAATATATTTGAAATAAGTGTAAAAAGCTGAAAGAAAACTGTGCTGAAAAAAGTTTTTCCTTCTCTAACACGGGTACCCATCACACAGCCCTCGAATAGCATGATATCAGCATGGCTTCCGCATTTCAATGGCTGCCACGAAGGCAAATATAAACGGCTACGAACGCTTCCCACCTTACTCACAAGAGTAATTAATGTCTCAAATGTTCTTGTGTTCACATTGATATGCCAGTATTTAAAAATAAAATAGGTATTTCCTGCATCCGCTGTTGTCAGGGACAATTCTTAAAAAAAGCCAAGTGCCTTAAATTTATTATTTAAACATTTTTTTATTCTTCAATTTGCTATAACCCGTTTCCATCATTTATAACTTTGCCTCTTAAAGGGTTAAACTTGTGTTTTGTGCTTAACGAATATAGGACGACATGGGAGGCGCCGAACGCTGGCGCTAACTGGATTTGAAGCTACGACCTCCACGTCAGAAGACAAGACGATAAACTTGGGTATTCAATGACTACTTAATAATGAGGGTAATAATAATATTATACATATTTCAGTTTTGTACTATCTTCTGCTATTTATTGGAAACCCACCATTTTATTTATTTCAAAATCTGACTTGTTGCAATTTTTGTAACGAACTAACTAGCTTACCAACGCGTCGTTTCGCCGCAGAATAGAACAGGGCAGAATATAAAGACACGCTTTTCTGTCCTGGCACACCACTCATCCACTTTCGTAAATCTTTTTTTATTTATTTATATGCCTTTATCTGATATATAATTCAATTGATTGGTTTATTATAATATAAACAGTTTTGTGTACTTTTTTATTTCTATTTGGAAATCATATTTTATGTGTCCATAAATATCAATGTTATTTTATTTTTATAATATTTTGGAATTCTATCATTTAAAATCATTAAAATCATATTATTTGTATATATCTGTATATATATTATTTGTATATATCTAGGTACTTCTTTTTTTATTAATTACACCAACATGTTTTAGAAAAACCTTTCCATCGTCATTTATTAGAAAATGATCACAGTTTTGATTAAAATTTAGGACTTTTTATTTTACACATAATTAATTTTGGTCTGAAATTTAATAATTTGGAATCATTAGAAATTAGTAAAGCATGTAATAGTGAACAAAATATTATTAATAATCAATTAAATTTAACTGCTAGCCCAATTCTAAAAAAAAAAATCCAATAATTGCGAGTAATCAAGAACTTCAGTATATTTAAATAATTTTTCAAATAATTTAGAAAAACAAGAAAAAAAAGACATTTCATTCTGATATTTTGTCAGTTATACACCCTGATGGTGGAAATGTTTTTCTGAAATATGTTGATGTAATTAATCTAAAAAAAAGTAGATATGTACAAATAATATAATCAAATAATTTTTTAAATGTCAATCTACAATGTTGCTGAATCAATTGGAAAAAAAATCATTTTGCTTAGATTTTTTCCTTGTTTTACGGTGAACCAATTTAAATCAGTTAATATCTTTTTAATTTTAGAGTATTGTCACGAGTCGTTGAAGCTGTGGCGGTCCAGAGCCGTCGCGATTTTAGCCGCACGCATCGAACCAGCACAACCAATCAGGGCTCGATGCGGCTAAGCCGATCCTGTTGGAAGAGCCGCCTCTATGCTGAACAATATCACTTTGGACATTGATCTGTTCCATATCTCTGACAGGGTTTTCCGAAGCAGGATTGTCCTACACTCTGATATGAGTAATTTTATATGTAGATATATATGTTAATTAAAATGTTATAACATTTTCGAATTAAATGTATATTTGTAATGTAAATGTTGTATATAAAATAATTTAATTTAATTGAATTTACTATTAATATCAACGGCTCAAATGTTGTCAGATATTTAGGTAAAGTGTTTTTTTTTTTTATTTTTTTTTTTTATTTAATTTATGGTACAAATACAGTTCTTATATCTACATATCAGATTAAACATTTTTTTAAATACTTGGTAGTCATGTAGACCTCGTCAATAAAGAATAGCTCTTGAGTCTGATGAGGGAGCCACAGTTCTTATTCCTTATTATAGTATATAGGTACATAGTATATACAAGTTATTTATTAATACAGTAAAAAAGGTAAATTGATAATGAAAGTATTGGAGTTATTTTGAAAAAAGCTATACGTTTAAATGATTTGTGAATTTAAGTTTGATTTTAGGAAAATTTTAATTTTTTTGATTTGCTCTGAGATTGATGCATCGTATCTCGATAGGTAAGCTATTATATTAATTAATGGCTTTATAAATATAGTGATGCTGCATTTGGGTTGTTTTACATTTAGGCATTATAAATTGGTTTCCATTTCTCATAAGTTTGAAATATTCCTGGTTTACTGTAAGGATTTTTTCTTTACATATTTTTAATTTGGAAACTTGCTTGAAAATATCGTCTACGTTTGGCACTGGAAACAATTTAAAGAGATTTTTTGTTGGAAACGTAGATTTTTTTTCAGTATTACTTTAATGATGATCCTTTGTGATATTTTTACCGAGTTTATATTTTTCTTATAACAACCTCCCCATCCGATAACACCGGTTTTACTGGTTCAAAGACTGTGTCTTTTGCGATGAACGGCGATAATGGCAATACAAATAAAAAATATGTACAAATTAAATGTATATTTGTAATGTAAATGTTGTATATAAAATAATTTAATTTAATTGAATTTACTATTGATATCAGCGGCTCAAATGTTGCCAGATATTTATGTAAAGTGTTTTACTGGTTCAAAAACTGTGTCTCTTGCGATGAACGGCGATAATGGTAATACAAATAAAAAATCAGGAAAAAATATCATAAATACTTTCGGGGTAATTAAAAATAAAGCTGATTAGGTACTCCGCCGGGTAGGTAGGTAATTTGTGGTTGTATCGATTACCTAGAAGTGGACGTCACTTGGCTAATGCGCTCGCAGTTGTAGATCGATAGCCGGAAGGGCCACCGATTACGGTCTATAAACTTTTCAGGTTCGAGACTCGGTCAGATTTATCGCCATGTATTGTATAACAGTATATTTTAATGTGTAGGAAACCTTTTATTATGAAACCTGGCATTAAGGCTCGTAGCGAGCGCTTAACCATCGCCGCGGAGCGATTCGGCGATTTCAATTATTAATGACGTACATTTGCGCGATGTAAGTCGCTCCACTTACATTTAGAGGTCAATTCCCGAATTTGCTTTGAAATCAGCCCGATCAGGTGTACATGAGAAAATATTTATCACGGCTCGTGTCCTAGGAAGAGAATTTTAATAGATTCTCGACTCTTCGGATTGAATTTTTAAAAGATTTCTCCGAGATAAGAGATGAGGATTTACCCTCCCAAGATTCTTTGGAGAAAACTATCGGCTTTCGTAGTCTCCGAGTATGCAAACAACAGAGATTCGTCCCAAATCACGCTTTATTCACCTTCATCAGTTGGATGAATTAGAATCATCGTAGTAGCAAATAAAACGGAATGAATGTTGGTGATATAATGTCTTCTGTTTGGCTAACTTATCAGAATAAATAGTTCTTGGTAGTGGCATATAGTAGGCATAATTAAATAGGGAATGGGATTAATTTCAATTAAACGTTTCTTTTCACTATGCGACAAACTAGGAAATAGTGATCAACCAAAAATGACGTCGTCGTCAATACACGTACCTACCTATTCATATTGCACGTAAAATGTTCAAAACTTTCATTACAAAATACAGCCTCAGTAGGAAAATATCCGTTTCAGTACATCTGTCTTAGGGCCAGTTGTATCAACTTGAATTATAGTAGGTAATCTTTCGTGAAAATCTATGGTTACCTATGTGATTGGTGGAAAACGCAATAATCGAAAGGTAACTTACTTTCTACCAAGTTACAACCGATCTTTACAGATTCGAGAAACAAACTTAATGCGCGCAAACGAGTAAAATAAGAGAAGCATTAACACGAATTGTGCACTGAAACAGTTTAAAATAATAACTCTAGCCGTAACCACGGATTAGAACTACAATTTTAAATTGTCTTTTTATTAAAATCGGGATTATTTAATTAATATTTGCATCCCAGAATCTTTCGTAATTTAGCATAATTTTTTGGGTATTAATGGTTTAGGTAACATAATGAAATGTTTCGAGTTTTTGTCTCTTTCAACATGTGTAGATACCTACATGTATCTCGACTAAATCTCTGAGATTTATCTCATTATGCCTCACGTCTCATTCCGTGGACTGAACCATAAAATTTGTGTTTAGTCAAAATATTTTATAAAATATCTGATTGTACTCTCGTAACGGACATACACTGACTTCATATGTACAATGGAAGTACCTAGATCACAAGGAAGCATGAAACGTTCCGACTTAGCACAGCAACATCGAGCATTTTTATCTTACGTCACCAATGTCTGAACTTTATAATAATCATAATTCTCTAAATAAATTGGACAAAAATAAACAAAAAAACTATTACACGATACCTACTTTTTCATAAATTATGTTAATAATATTAATTATATTTGTAGATATAAGGTAGGTACCTACATAGGTATATGTTGGTTGTTGGTGCAATATTTGTATCTGTCACAAATATTATTATGTTACTGCATACATTCTTTTTATTATTCTCCTATATTCATGTATAATGCTTTGCTTTATATTTATGTTTTGTTTTTACTTCTATGTTCATGGTTACTTCTATTTTTATGTGTACACTGTGCATTGTGTAGTATTTCGATATTCATTTAATATTTAACTAATCGTAAACCCGTGAAAAATCACGGGACATAATAATATTAATAACGATCCTTGCGTGTAACATGAGCCGCGCGCTGATGACGTGTCACACTCGGGCGCCCGGACCTTATTAGCGGCTAGTCATCATCAGTGTGTTGTAATTCCAGGCTAATTCCAGTGAATTACGGCCAGACAGACATTATAAATTAGGATAGTTGATTCACTTATTTATATTTTTCTATGTTTCATGTTTGTGTTCCTCGGCACTCCTACTTTATTGCTTATTATTTATGTTTTACTTTTTTAAATTTCTGATTAACTTAATTTTTTCTGGATTATTTTATGTAGATATATTGCTTTGTTACTCTTTGTATTCATGCTGTATCTACTATTATAATATTAGGTACATTTCGCTTTCCCGTTAATTTATTACATCGTTAAAATGAATTAATTAATTCTGATTTAGTAATACAATTTACCCACAGAGTCAGTTTCATTCATTATATTATAATATTATAACAATACCCTTTCTCCGCTGCGTGAAAATCGGAACCATATAACAGCGTTGCAGAAATATTTGGGTGTTACAAAAAGCGCCCGCTGTGGAACGATGGCCGGTGCTCCAATTTAGAACTTATTTCGGACGTGTCGTTGAATATTCTCGTAAAAAGAATTGTGTTAACTTGTCGGCTAGTTTAGTACAGTTAACATTTTAGTAAACAAAGAGTACTGTTCCGTGGATGTAAACTGATCGCTTCTCGCTTCCAAATACCGGAGAATGTTCGAACGCGTTGCCAGAATACACAATGAAGGAGACCGAAATATGCACGTACAAGTACTCGTGTGCCGTGTAGGCATCTAGCCGCTCTGAAAGCGATTTATTTATTCAGTGGCTGCCGTTGCACTTGGTCGCAATCAGGCAACGGAGGGTAAACTATAAAATGTACCTCTATAAACAGGAATTTAAGTACAAATAGGTACTCGACACGCAGACTAATATGATTATATTATGGCCTACTTGTTTGATACGCCTTCGACATATTACGAAATAATTCGTATTCTCATATGATTAGTGAATTTTGACGATGATTGAATTCAAATATTCAATCATCATAGATCGATTAGAAGCCGAACTCATTTGCTGGTTGTACCTATCCCTGGTTGTTAGATATGGAGTACCTATTCATCAACGTGGATTGCAAAATGTCGTAATCAATCTTAGATGGCCGCCCAGATTAAGAACATTCTTAAAAGTTAATATATCTGGAACTGAATTTGGTAAATCATCTTTGGCAGGTACGGATATTTACTTACAGCATCTCTCCTAAACACTGCACAGTATTTTCTATATGCACACAAGTCATGCAATTCTTGCTTCGTTGGAATTCAAGCAAAATGCAATATCTTAAATGCACTTTTACTGCTACCTTAATAGCTCTAAATGTCACAAGTAATAGATGGACGGTGTCTTATTTAGCCGTTTTATGTTCTACGATACTAAACAAAATAATAAGATTAAAGATTCCCACGTTATGTCCATTCCAGGCCATCGGCATTGCGGATGTAGGCAAATTTAAAAGGTAGGTAACTACTTCATTACTCTGGATGTCATTTTCCGTTGCGTATTGGGTACATTTTGCCAACAGAAAAACAAACGAATCTTGAACATGAAATTTCAAAAAGAGATTTTTTATTTTTTATCTTTATTAACCTATCATCGGGGTTATCTGCTATACTAATGGCACCATCGATATCTATGCCTATAAAACTCGAACAGTCTGTCTGTTCTCTATACAAATCTATACCGATTCAATTCAAATTTTGCATACTTATTCCTTAGGACCCGGCGGGTAACAAACATTTCCCTCATCCCCTATTACCCTTTCCCATCCCCATGATGTATTTTCAATGCAAATCTGTACCGTTCGACCGAACAGACTCAAAATTTGCAACTATTCTTTAATACCCGGCGGATAACTTATACGACACTTTCCCCCTCCCCCGATATATTTTCAATACAGATCTGTACCTTCGACTGATCGGACTAAAATTTTGTATACCTACTTATTCTTTAGGACCCGGCGGGTAACGAAAACAACTTTCACCCCTCCCTTTTACCTCATACCCTCACCGTTTGCCGATCTGACCATAATTTTGCATTCTTATTCTTTAGGTCCCGGCGGAATATATACGCCACAATTCCCTCCTAGATATCCCATCTACCACAGCCTAGATTAAATGGAAACATTGTATTTATTACAGACTTTGCAAAACCTTTGTGTCCCCCACAAAATTATTATTAATTAAATCCTTAACCCGAGCAACGCCGAGTATGAACAGCCAGTATCTTATACAAGTAATCATTTGATTTCTCACCATTACGCCAATTAATTGTTACTCTGATGGGTTCGGAAAACAGTACCTACCTACAAGTTGAAAAGTAGTGCCGACAGAATGCTACCCCGCTTGACAACTTGTCCAATTCGATACCGCAGTAATCGTTGTATATTTGCTTTCTGGTTTCAAGATGAATTTGCAATAAGTTTAATGTCACGTGAATCTATATGCTTTTCTAATATATGAATGTCAACTTTAATATGTCAAACACTGTCGAAAGCTTTTGCATAGTATGTGAAACAAAAAAATAGGCAGTCGCAGTAACATCTAAGTATCTTTGCATTGTACCGAATCCATTCCTAAACCCAACATTATCGATGCCTTCCTCTGCCTTCGAGAAGTTTCCTGCGTGAATTTGAAAATTTTCAAGGCGTGACTCATAATTCTGATTTTCCTGTCCTTGACATTCGCTGTTATTTACTTATTTAGTAAAGCAACAAAGGTCATTTTTAGCCAGTGTTTGGGTATTATTGCAATTCTACTCGTATAAATTGTGTTGAATAATTATTGTAAAATTTATAAAATTCGAGGATTAGGTATAGAAATCGGCTCGTGCCATGACATTATGAACACAAAACTGAAAATGGTCTCTAAGATACGGATTTTGATCCCGATCGATAAATATAAATAAGTAGCTTGAGTAGCTTATTGGCGTAGTAGTGCATGACGCTCGCCTAGTGATCTGGTGGTCAGTGGTTCGAGCCCCATTCACACCAGCAATTCAGTCCTATTTTCATAGCACAGGCTTTTGGCTTAGTTAGAGAATAGTAAGAATATTGATGTGACACGTATGCAGTGTTAACATCTCTATTTAAAAAAATAGATAAATACTTAATTGTTTTGTTAAACTACTAAAATTTTTGATCTATATAATTTATTATAATCTTTAATTGAGCAAAATATACGCATTCTGAAATTTGAATGTACTGCCTAAGAATGTGGCATTGTGTAGGTTTTGCTCATAAAGTAGTCGTAAATATGGATTACAACGCGTTGTTCTCCAACATGTTGGAGTTGGAAATGTACAATAAATCTTTGTAAAACAACTGATTAAGAAGTCTTAACACGAGGCGCAATATTTATGTGTAAGCTCATGTATCCGTGTAATACGAAAAGCAATACGACTGATCTTGTGTGACTGCATAAAGTTGTAAATACACAATCTAGTTCACGCTACATAGATTTCTCAAGTAAAGATCCGCGCACGTAGGTACTAGATCAACAAGAAACCGTTCAGACTTGACCTACCCGGGATGTAGTATAAATAATATGCCAATGGCATGAAAATATATCGGACATATTCTCCGATACATTATTTAGGTACAAAAATTATCACACGACAGTTTTTATGAAACTGTAACTTATGCATGTATAGCAGTGGCGTGCAGCGCATACAAGCAAAAAAGCTGTGCATTAGTAAAGATTCTGAGAAACAAATATTAATTATATAATCCTTATCTTAAGAAAAAGTTGATTTAAAATTCTAGCCATAATTTGTCCTACGGCTGGAAGTTTTATTTCTGACGTTTCCATTTAACGTGACGTATTTGTTTTTTTTCGATTTAAAATTCTAGCCGTAAGCCTACGGCTAGAAGTTTTATTTCCGACTTTTCTATGCTTAACTTCATGTCAATTCTTCATTTATTTCGCCAACCAATTTATTCCACAGATATAGTCAAGTCGAGAAAAAAAACGTGTATTTTTAATGCTGCGAGTTTTGTGCAATAGCGTCCTTCTTCAAAAGGTCCTTTGCCAGGCGCACGTCATGCAGAAATGTTATTTTTTACAAATTCCACCCAAAACTTTCGGTGTAAATTTTGTCTTTTCTATGGTAAATGTAAATACGAATACGACAAATACCATATGTTATCTGTCATATCATAATGATATCATAAAATTTTTGATTTATTTTTGTGAAAAGTTACGTATATCTGAAATTAGTATTGTTCCCGATTTAATTATATATAAATCATCTTCGAAATATATTGAAATTTTTCGCCATATTAGCTATACCTATATAAAATATTTATTTATTTAGAAAATATTGTTTTCAATACTTCTTTTATAGTGCAATTATTTTTGTGGATTGAAGCTACTCAAAATAGTTCATTATATATAGTTAAAAATTTTCTTTAAATGTATATACCCTTATAGGTATACGCATATATATTATATATATTTTCAATATAGGTATATAGTCGGTCACAGCATAACCTAAGTTTATACCCACTGCACGCCACTGATGTATAGGTTATACGAGAGGTGACAATTTGATTCTCGAAATGGCATACAGATGTTTGAACTAATATGTGTATTTTAAACTAATATAATATATTTTAAACTAAAAAATCTAGTTATAGTTGCTATTGGAAAAGCAACAGACATCTGCAAATATTAGATATCTGCCGAATTTTCGGGAATTTGAATGAAGCAAAAGGCTCGATAAGATCATAATTTCCTATTCACCTGACACAGCTCCCTGTGATTCCTTCTTCTTCTTATGACCTGTCCGTTCAACAGACGTTGGCTATGTTCAGTTTAGTTACTGCGTCCCGGAACAGCTCTACAGTAGACTGGCCAAACGACTGTCTCAGATTTTTTAGTCATAATGTTCTCCTTCTTCCAGAATCCCTACTTCCGGCAATCTTTCCCTGCATTATGGGGTGCAAGATCACGTACTTCTCTGGATGTCTCAGTAGGTACAAGTCCGAGATATTGAAGTTTTCTAATTTTTATCGTTCTAATTACTTATTTTTCTTTATTCATCCAAACCATAATATCTTCCATCCAGCTTATTTTGAGTAGATCCATATATCGAATGCTTCAAGACGCCTTATCGATTCTTGGGAAGCGTCCATGCTTCTATTCTATAAAATAATATTGAGAACACTTAGCATCTGACTATTAGAATTCGTAATACAAGATTGACTGCAGAATATCTTTTTCATGCGGATAAAAGATGCACGAGCTTGCTAAATGCGGCATTTGATTTCAATAGAGGATGACTTTTTTTATAAAAATAGGACACATCATGTCGTATCAATATTCTCAGTATTCTCAAACTAAGCCAAAATCCTGTGCTATGAAAACATGACTAACTTGCTGGTGTCCTGGAATGGGGCTCGAACCACCGACCACCAGATCACTAGGGGAGCCTCATGGCCACCACACCAACAAGCTACTCAATACATTTACATCGCATCCCTAATATACAATATGTCGTTTCAACCCTAGTGTAGGTACAATACATACGTGATTTCAACCATAGTATACAAAATATGGTATCAACTGTAGTACACAATCGGCCCGATTCTGAAAATAACAATGTCTGGATCTTTGAGATCTTTATCCCAACACTTAATAGACTATAATAAAAATTTAAAATGTCCAGAGCGGATTTTGTAATTCTACGGCTCAAATACACTGTATTAAAAGATGAAATAAGAAATATTGTTTCTTACAAACGTATTCATTTCTTCATCCACAGCGTCCAGATGAAATATCATGGCCAAACTTGTAATGACCGCGTTCGGCGTTACCGCGTATTCAAATCTTCCCATCCTGACATTTGACAGATATGTCTGGATCTTTAAGACCTTTATCCCAACACTTAATAGACGATAATAAAAATTAAAAATAAACAAGACATAGCTTTACGACGGTGTTTGTTTCTGTAAATTTCTACATGAGATAGAGGGAGGTAGAAAGATGTAAATTGTTATCTGTCAAATGTCAAGATGGGAAGATTTAAATACGCGGTAACGCCTGTCATGAAAGTTTAGCCATGATATTTCATCTGGACGCTGTGGATGAAGAAATTAATACGTTTGTAAGAAACAATCTTTTTATATCATCTTTTGATACAGTGTATTTGAGCCGTAGAATTACAAAATCCGCTCTGGACATTTTTAATTTTTATTATCGTCTATTAAGTGTTGGGATAAAGATCTTAAAGATACAGACATTGTTATTTTCAGAATACGAATGAATATGTGATTATTGGATATTTCCGGAATTAAAGGCTTTGTTGAAGGAACAAAGATTTTCTAATGTAACTGATATCTAATATAGTGTGAGGCAGGCACTCAACAGTATTTCAGAAAATGAGGTCCAGGAGTGCTTCCAGAAATGAGACCTCCATCTAAGACAATGTATAGTGATGCAAGGCACTTATAACAACCACTAGTGTAGGTACAACTCCACGCGTATATTTTAAAGGTGATTACGTGTGTATAAGGGATATTCTGCCGTGTTTATCTGATCTCTTATTGCAAGGTCCATCATTAAGGCTGATGTGCATTATGGGAATTCAATTGTTCCACCTAGCACAAGCTAGTACAAAATATTGTATCGAGATGCTAAAAAGAATTTACGCACTGTCCAAGCCCCTGGTGATGTGTCACTTGTCACAAAACTATCGAAGAATCGAGAAGGGTGATTTACGGCCTTCAGGAGGTGTCTAAAACATTCGAGAAACACCTAGAAAAGCCTAGAAGCCAAGAAAATCTTCTCCGAAACACTATATCTAATAATCCAGAAAGTACGAAAGTATCAGCTTTCGGATATAAATACAGATGTGCCGTGGCGGTAATATTGCGATAATCCAAGCGATAAATAAATGAAAATCAAGCGAAGTAAACCTAATTACTAAGTAAACGTAGTAAAACTAGTTGGCGAAATAAACAGGAGCAATTAAAGCAGTGAGAATCGGATGGAATGTTCTAGTGAATGTTAAATAAAGTGTTCCAGCGTTAATAAAGTCTTTATTTACGAGTGATATATTGCGAAATTGTGTAATTTAAATAATAGGGTTGAGTTTAACAGTGTTAAGTGACTTTGTACATTGAGTAGTTAATTTATCAGTTATTAATAAATCGCTAGTAAATTTCCAGCGTTTTCATTCATTCCTCCCGTAGCCACCCCACGGAACAATATAATTTTTTTTTAAATTCTATCTATGTTCAACGAATCCACGTGTTTTTTAACCATTTAACTTTATTAATTCAGACTTCCACCTTAACATTTTATATTTGTATGTAATTAATGTCATGTACAGTTTGTACCCAATGCAAGAGAGTATTTGTAGACCATGATGAGTGATCTTGAATCACATCACCGCACGAATGATGCGGTGAGCATTTACACGCGGTTTGATGAGCACACGTAACATAAATATTTTTATTGTAACATTTTTTAAACTCATACTAAATATATTCGTACAGTTCTGTCATTAAAATATTATTTTTTGTATATTAGTTACATAAAAAAATATTTATTTATTAATTAAATACATATTTAAATTTACGTATATTTTTACATTTGTACTAGCTGTAACCTATCAAAAAAAAATTCGAATTTTTCGTAAAAAAAAAGAACTTTCGGACTTTTTTTAAAGATTTTTTTTACGAAAAATTCATCATTTTTTTACGAAAAATTAAAAAATATATTTTTTACAAAAATTCGAAAAATTAAAAAAAAAACGAAAAAATTACTATAAAGAAGTTACGGACGTTACACGAAGTTACGGGGACAGACAGACGGACAGAGAGCTGTACAGTGACTCGTAGCTAGTAGCTAGTGGCGGGGGAATATTCCTCATTAAATTTTGAATAAATAGAAAATATTCCTTACACTTTTAATATTCCATATAAGTTACTGTAATGATAATCCAAAGTTTTACAGAAAACAGATCTGAATATTGAAAAAAAAGTTGCAAAATTTGATGTCGCTTATCTCCATAATTGTCAACATTTCACCCAAAGTGTAAAGAATATTTTCTATTCAAAATTTAATGGGGAAGCCTCCCCCGAAGTTTTTGCTACTGCATACAAGACACCCTGTATATAATTTACATTTCCAGATATGTGTAAGTGAGCGAATGGCATCTGCGTTTGTGAGATATTACCACTCCACTAGCCCGTAGACATATGCCAGTGTGTACATTATATTAGCTTCATATTAGGCATGTCTTTGCAACCACAATTTCTATGGGTGTATAATAAGAAAAAGAAAGTAAAAATAGTTAACTATTTGTTTAGAGACATGATTAATTAATTTTTCAAGAATTTGCCTACCCAACTATCGCAATACAAAAGACAATTTTCTGAATTTCCGTCCCATTTTTTTCTCAGAAGCTAGAGTGATCGATACAGTCATTTAAATTTTGTTTCAGGGATTGTTTGAATTGCGAAATTTCTTTGAGATAAGTATTGTAGATTTTAGGTGCCAGGAATGCATAATGTCGTTGTCCATAACTAGTTCTTATTCTAGGTATTAGCATTTGTTTTCTTATGGATATTCTTGTTGCTGAGTTTGTTGTCCTGGCATATGTGCGTCAGAATTCATGTTAAAGTTAAATTTTCAAAGCAAGAAAACACTTTGTGGCTTGACATTATACTATCTCAACCTTCTTCAGGACAAGTATAATAATTATAATAATTATACTTGTCCTGATGAAGGTTGAGACCAACCAAAACTATAGGTCGATCACAATCAAAAGACCATTCCCTAGCTTTGTCCGGTAAGAAGAAAGTGGGGGAAAGTTGCCAGGCAGGCCCGTATTACAAGCCTCAATATGATATTCCAAATAAATATATATTTTTTAGTTTAAAAAAGGTTACTTACTTACTAAAAAAACTTATTTTGTGTTCATTTTTTGCATCGTAACAACACACATAATATTTTTTTGCGCACATTCTTTTGAATGCGGTCTAGCTATATACATAGTTGACGAATACCTGGTAATAAATGGTTTAAAACTAATTATTTAATTTTAAGTATCAAGTTAAAGTATTTTAAAATTGTTAATATATAGAGTTGTCTGACGTCAAGTACTTGTAATTCAAAAAAGAATTTGTCTTTGGTACTTTAATTATTTTTATTATTAATATTTGAGTGGCTTGTTGGTCTTGTGGTTAGGACTCTCGCCTTGTGATCCAAAAGTCGCAGGTTCGAATCTCACTCCAGACAAGCAAGTTAGTCCTTTTTTCATAGCACAAGCGTTTAGCTTAATTTGAAAATAGTAAGAATATTGATGTGACACGAATTCCGTGTTCGCGTCTCTATTTTTTTTAAATTAAAAAAAAAATAAAAATATACCTACAAGTAGGTATACCATGGAAATTTCGAGTGAAAGTGCCCTTTATTCAGGCCCAATAATAATTCGTAACAAAGCAATGAATCGAAGACCCAGCATATCAATTTTATTTTGTATAAAAGTGATATTTACTCTCTTTACCATTTTACGCATTATTTTTATGTACCTACTGCTAAGAAATTTTGACATTGCAACAATGACAGCATTTAATATTTAATTCCCTGATGCATCTTTGTTATGCAAACCATTTCAAGATGTTTTTTGATTTATTACAAATAAATATGAAATGTGTATAAGTATTTTATATTTACCCTACATATTAATACAATACGACAGATTAATATAGGTACACGTTTATCGCCTGTTTTTTTTAAATACTTTAAATTTATTTGAAATACTCATCAATTGTTAGCTACCGTTTGTATATTTTGTTAAGTTTCGGTTAAATATAATTTGTGATGAAATGGGTTATTATGTAAGATTTTGTTAAAATTTTATTATAATAGGCGGAATATTTTTAACTAATCTTATAGGAATGTTTTAGGATCGACTAATTATAATAACAATAGCCGATTGATAACATTAAAAGTGATTACAATAACCAGATCCCAATACAGGTACTAAAAATCTTATTAACCGTGATTATATCTTGGTGACTTTTCAATGACAATGTTTGTGTTCTGAATTGGGGCAGTCGACTGGCGGTCTTTTGATGTAGGTACCTACCCAGCCTGTATTTTACCGTAGCGCCTGGCAATGCGCTACAATTTCAAAGCAGATATCATGGTTTTCGGTACAAATTACCTACAGTAGACGTTTTGCCTAACTGTATTCTGATTAGATTCCGACTCGACAACAATAAAACGGTCCACTGTCCGGGAGTATGCCATTATTTGTTCATTTCCTAAAGAAGAATTGGAAAACGCCATTGTAACCATCATTTCTAAATCACCTACTTAATAAATTGAAATCATTTTGAGCATAATTGAACGGTTCCAATGTGTACCTATATTATGTGTACAAGTATGTACCTAAAGAAACAATGAATACGCATCACATGACTCAGGTACATGTGTCATAATACATAATTCATAGAAATAAATCAATCTATAGGCACATGTTGAAAGTTTCCAGGGTGAAGAGAGCAACGAATGTTGAAGTCCTCCGGCGTATTATGAGAGGACCAAAATATAGTCTAAACCAACTCATCATCCAGGGGAAAATAAGTGGTAAAAGAAGCGTAGGAAGACGCCGCATCTCATGGCTATGAGATGCGACGTCTGTTGTTCCGTGCAGCAGTAAATAAAAGTCGCAATCACCAGAATGATCGCCGACATCCGTAGGAGATGGCACCATAAGAAGAAATACGTAGAATTTGTTTTTCTGGTTCGGATAAATTCAGTTAAATGAATAAATTTAAAATAAAAATTTCTTAACGGGGAACAAAACCATGAAAACAGCAGTTTTCAAATATTGTAAGCGCTTTATTAATAATATTCTTATTACATTTACAAAGGTCAATGAGAGTATGTATCTATTTATAAAAATAGATACTCTTATTGAACTCTGAAATCTTAACACTAATTTTTAGATTCATTTATAAAAATGAATCTAAAAATTAGTGTTTAAAGATGTTAAGAATGTATAGCATGTACCAGTTATATTATACTTACATGACAGCTTGAGGCATACGCGTTTTGTGAGATGACAATAGGTTGGCTTGTATGTGAGAGGTGGTGCATCGACTACTGGTCCCCCGACTTAGGAATAAAAATTTTGGGTTTGTATTAAGGCAATCGTCTAGCAGAATGAGCAAATTTCACCATTTTTTCTCATATCTTCTCTTGCGTTTTTTATTACATTTTTGTATGAAAATATCTCATTTTAAAATTTATTCATCAGGTTACATATATTTTAAATACGAATATCTTATTAAAATGTCACAAACTAAATTATATAATTTATTAATAAATTACCAAACCTTCGATGTTTTAAAAATGAAGAAAATTGCTCGACTTTATGGGCCTTTTATGACTGAACGGCGTGTTGAGATGTCTTTTTTATTCAATAATATTATAAAGTAAACGTTTATCTTAAATTTGTTATAATTATTGCAAAATCTGTTAATACGTTTACATGCAATTTATGTTTTAAAAAAAAAATCGGCTAATTTGTTATTAAAAAATATAAATTATCAACAAATTTGAAAAAAATCTCCAGCGTTACTTCGTACTTTATGTACAGAAAGTGTTCAAAATTTCAAAAGGATCGGTGCAGTAGTTTTGAAGTTATGAGGGGCACCGACTTTGAAAACGTGAGTTGTGGGGAAAACGCTTTAAAGTTTTGAACACTAAAAAATCTGATATAAAACGTTCATAAGCGAATTTTTTCGGCTTACCTCACACTGAATCATCAATGCCAGGTCCATAAAGGATAGGCTTGATGGCATCCAAAACATCCTCGGAAGAGCACTGTACAGTCTGTTCAAATCTTTAATATAGAAGACTTATGTGTTAGAGCCCTTCCGGGAATTCAATGTACATACACGCTTTGATTGTGTAAGTTCGCTGTATGCGCCAATAGCGTCGGAAAAATAGACCAATGCAGTTGCCAGTACTTCTCTGGACGTCAAGGCGGGAGGACGTCACTTCATATTGTAAAATATAAGGTGGTTTGCATATTTTTTAATGATTAATTTTTTAAAAAATCTTTATTTATTAATAACAGTACTCTCTTTTACGTTGAGTTGATTTATATGACACTTCTGTATATTAACTAGTATTTTACACTTTATTCTAGTATTCTATAATCTATTACTAATATACTATCCATAATAACTTATATATTTAGATTTACGATTTACGATAAGATTTAGATATACAATCTATAATACTATAATACATCTTAATCTATAATATAATATAATAAATACATAATAAATCTTATGCTCTACAATACTATTTGTCAAAATAATTATAGAATTTGTTTTTAAAATAATTCATTCTTTGTCGTTTACTTAAAGCCATTGATAGATAATCGTATTGACAATTGACATTCGTATAAGTAAACCGTGCCTTTGGCCAATTATAAAATAAACAAACGTAAAATAACGACAACAAAAAAAGTACTATTAAAAAATTTCTCTAAACACATGGGAAGGATTTTGTAAATAGATATAATTTGATTTACTTTGTTTATTATATTTAATAAACCAGCAAGCTTAACTTTCAATATGTTACGAAATACAAAATGAGTCTAAAATGTTCAAGCAACCCTAATATCAATAGTTATGGAGATATGTAATATCACAGTTTGCATTTTTTATAATATTTCTGAATTATTTTTTACAAAAAGTTGAACTATCATTACGGAAGGGGCGTTCAGTGAGAACAATAAGCATGATTTTTGTTGAAATATACAGGGTTGTTTGTAAAACATTAATAACCTCGCAGAGCTATATTCCTGCCTTCATTATGAGTCCAAAATATTTAAGCAACCATAACCTAATATCAATAGTAATGGGGATATAGGTACAACATCAAAGTTTGCATTTTTTTTCAATATTTCTGTAAAACGTTGGACTATCATTACAGTAACTTATATCGAATATGAAAAATTTATTGCCTTTAATACAAGTCAAACAAAATAATAAAAACCTTGAAATTCCAAATGGAATTTCTGCAGGGTTTTTATCATTTTATTTAACTTGTATTGAAATTAATGAATTTTTCGTGATCGATAAGTTACTTTAATAAAAGTATATATTAGAGGAGAGTAACCAAATATGGGCTACCATTTTGTTTTTGTCTCAAAAATAAAAAACTATTAAAAAATTAACCATTTATTGACGTCAGAATAATCACACATACATTTTTAAAGAGCTAAGTAACAATCTTATGTTCTTAATATTATAATATATTATTAAATTGAGCGTTAAACAAAATATCAAAATAGACGCTAAATATGGAACAGGTATTCAAATATGGGCTACAAATAGAAACTTAAAATATCTTGTACGAAAATAACAATTATAAATATTTATCTTATAAGAGATCAAATTACTTTGGTAGATGGAAGAAATCACGTAATTTACATACAAAAATCACATATCCAGGTGTCAAACTCTGGCCCAGCACATTAATTATGTGCCCAGAGCTTACACATTAAACATCTGACCCACAGTTCTCCTGCCGCGTTTTCGGAAAAAAGTTCCTGGCAAAACATACACGCTGCATCGACAGTGTCAGGAGCCTCTCTTCCTATAGGGGCATCTGGTTCACTATCTGAATCAAATTGGATATCTTCTTCAACTTCACTTTCGTCCCTGGTCTTGGCTTTCTTATTTCCTATACTTCTTTTCTTTTGCTTGGGTTTCTTATCTTTTGTTTTATTTTCTTTTTCAATTTCCTTCTTATTTGTTTCAATAAGGTCATTTTTATATGGAGACGAAGTTATAACCGAGGCCACAGCAGTTTTTCTACCTCTATTAGATGTCTTTCTGACATTTTTATCGTAGCCTATGGAGTCATAGCCCATATTCGAAATTCTTTACTAAAATCAACTTGATCGTGTACTTTACAAATCATATATAGCAAGCAATACATCGACCGTAAATCATAAAATTGAACTTATATTCTGCAATAAAACACATAGTTACAGTATTGAGACCTAAATTTCATTAATTAAATAACGCATTGATACGTACCGCAGAAAATTTTTCGACAGCAGCAACACAACCATGGCCGACACTGGCGACAGCTTATGTTATCTATGGCGACAGCTCGCGCTCGACTGACGAGAATGAGTGAGTGCTATGTTAGAGCGAATGAATGCGATAGACCATCGTCGTTTGTTGCGACTTTCGAATGTAGGTTTTCGAGAATTGTTACTAGCCCATACTAAAGCACTAGCCCACATTTAGTTACTCTCCTCTAATATCTTACCCCCCCCCCCCCTTAATTTAATACCTCCTTACTAAGGCCCGGTTGTTTCAAGTTCGATCAAAGTAAGCGGAAATACTGGCTTAAGCTGAGCTTAACCTCAAGGTCATGCAAAATCTCGAAGAATTGAGTTGTTTCAAATTTTAAAATCGGATTAGGGGTGTTGCAATTGTGTAAAATAAAAATCATAGACAAATGCACGCCAAAATAATTTTGCATATGGCAGCATATAATTTAAATTTCATTTGACAGCAACAGACAGCAAGCAGATCAAAGCAGATGTTTCGAAACATGTCATCAACGGTTTGTTTTACTGAAGATTTCCACAAGAAGATCCACACGCAACTAATTTAATGTTTTATTGCTACTGTCCAACAGATTTTCGAAGTAGATTCGAGAATACGATGAAAAGCGCCAGGAAGGTTAGTTATTGACGTAATTAAATGTTATCTTACCTATTTAGTGTTTGCAAGAACAATATGTTTTTATTTGATCTGTATTGTATTTCTTTAGTTTTTCTGTTTATAACCTTTTCTTTGTTTTCTTCGAGATTTCGCGTGACCTTGAGGTTAAGCTCAGCTTAAGCCAGTATTTCCGCTTACTTTGATCGAACTTGAAACAACCGGGCCTAAGGCCCGGTTGTTTCAAATTCGATCAAAGTAAGCGTAGAGTTTAAACTGAAATTTTTAGTACTTTTTTCAAAAACGGGTTGTTTCAAATCGGATTAAGCGAAATCTGTCAGAGAATTCTGAGCGGAAATTTTAGATTAAACTCTCGGTCAGAGTCGCACATGCGCACTGCGCAATGTAATTGACATCTGTCAATAAAATATTTTTTTATTAATTTTTCGACATTTTACATACAAAGTGTCGAAATGTACAATATTATGTAGGGTGACACAGGCTTTTCTGACGATCGACTGATCCTACAGTATATCCTTCACAGGAGAAATAATTTACTTAGACCTCGAACAATAATTTTTTGTCAGAAGAAATTGATTTTTCCGCAACTCTAAATGAATTTTACCGCAGGGCATTGTCGACAATATTTTTTTTCAAGGTTTCTATTTCACTCGGGTTTTGATAATTTTACATTTATATCCATGAAAGGTGCATAGGTGATTTATCTGGAACACTGTTTCTTGGACTGCGGATAGTGTCAGCCATTACCAGAGCAATGGCTGACCACAGACCACATTTGTCAGCCGAAGAGCACTATAAAAATCAGAAATATATTTGTCATTATGTCCAAACAAAATATCAAGTTACGACAAACGGTACTAGGTACCAGATTTGGTAATTGCTATATTGTAGGAGAGCGGGACTATGCCCTCAAACCAAATGTACAGCAATTTTAATGCTACAATGGGCCTGAAGGCCCAATTTTAATTGCGGT